>JAVKPL010006523.1:0-27041 GCA_032173675.1 Gastrolobium villosum | reverse complement strand
GAAAATTGGATTCCGTTGAAGATTTTTGACGAAAAATGTATTCCGTCGAAAACGGATGAATAAAATAAATGCAAAAGAAATTGATTTTGTGAAGTTTTTCGACGGAAAATGGATTCCGTAGAAGATTTTGGACGGAAAATGGATTCCGTCGAAGATTTTTGACGGAAAGTGAATTCCATAGAAAACGGGTGAATAAAATAAATGCAAAAGAAATTGATTTTGTGAAGTTTTTCGACGGAAAATGGATTCCGTATAAGATTTTTGACGGAAAATGGATTCCGTCGAAGATTTTTGACGGAAAGTGAATTCCATAGAAAACGGATGAATAAAATAAATGCAAAAGAAATTGATTTTGTGAAGTTTTTCGACGGAAAATGGATTCCGTCGAAAATGGATGAATAAAATAAATGCCAAAGAAATTGATTTTGTGAAGTTTTTCGACGGAAAATGGATTCCGTCGAAGATTTTTGACGGAAAATGAATTCCGTCGAAAATGGATGAATAAAAGAAATTGATTTTGTGAAGATTTTCGAAGGAAAATAGATTCCGTCGAAGATTTTTGACGTTAAATGAATTCCGTCGAAAATGGATGAATAAAATAAATGCAAAAGAAATTGATTTTATGAAGTTTTTCGACGAAAAATGGATTCCGTCGAAGATTTTTGACGGAAAATGAATTCCGTCGAAAATGGATGAATAAAATAAATGCAAAAGAAGTTGATTTTATGAAGTTTTTCGACGAAAAATGGATTCCGTCGAAGATTTTTGACGAAAAATGTATTCCGTCGAAAACGGATGAATAAAATAAATGCAAAAGAAATTGATTTTGTGAAGATTTTCGACGGAAAAATGGATTCCGTCGAAGAATTTTGACGGAAAATGGATTCCGTCGAATATTTTTGACGGAAAACGGATTCCGTCAAAGATTTTTGACGGAAAATGAATTCCATCGAAAACGGATGAATAAAATAAATGGAAAAGAAATTGATTTTGTGAAGTTTTTCGTTGGAAAATGGATTCTGTCGAAGATTTTTGACGAAAAATAAATTCCGTCGAAAATGGATGAATAAAATAAATGCAAAGGAAATTGATTTTGTAAGTTTTTCGACGGAAAATGGATTTTGTCGAAGATTTTTGACGGAAATCGTATTCCGTCGAAAATGGATGAATTAAATAAATGCAAAAGAAATTGATTTTGTGAAGTTTTTTGACGGAAAATGAATTCGGTCGAAAATGGATGAATAAAATAAATGCAAAATAAATTGATATTGTGAAATTTTTAGATGGAAAACGGATTCCGTCGAAAATGGATGAATAAATTAAATGCAAAAGAAATTGATTTTATGAAATTTTTCGAAGAAATATGGATTCCGTCGAAGATTTTTGACGGAAAATGAATTCCGTTGAAAATGGATGAATAAAATAAATGCAAAAGAAATTGATTTTATTAATTTTTCGACGAAAATTGGATTCCGTTGAAGATTTTTGACGAAAAATGTATTCCGTCGAAAACGGAAGAATAAAATAAATGCAAAAGAAATTGATTTTGTGAAGTTTTTCGACGGAAAATGGATTCCGTCGAAGAAGATTTTTGACGGATAATGGATTCCGTCGAAGATTTTTGACGGAAAGTGAATTCCATAGAAAACGGGTGAATAAAATAAATGCAAAAGAAATTGATTTTGTGAAGTTTTTCGACGGAAAATGGATTCCGTATAAGATTTTTGACGGAAAATGGATTCCGTCGAAGATTTTTGACGGAAAGTGAATTAAATAGAAAACGGATGAATAAAATAAATGCAAAAGAAATTGATTTTGTGAAGTTTTTCGACGGAAAATGGATTCCGTCGAATATGGATGAATAAAATAAATGCCAAAGAAATTGATTTTGTGAAGTTTTTCGACGGAAAATGGATTCCGTCGAAAATGGATGAATAAAAGAAATTGATTTTGTGAAGATTTTCGAAGGAAAATAGATTCCGTCGAAGATTTTTGACGGAAAATGAATTCCGTCGAAAATGGATGAATAAAATAAATGCAAAAGAAATTGATTTTATGAAGTTTTTCGACGAAAAATGGATTCCGTCGAAGATTTTTGACGGAAAATGAATTCCGTCGAAAATGGATGAATAAAATAAATGCAAAAGAAGTTGATTTTATGAAGTTTTTCGACGAAAAATGGATTCCGTCGAAGATTTTTGACGAAAAATGTATTCCGTCGAAAACGGATGAATAAAATAAATGCAAAAGAAATTGATTTTGTGAAGATTTTCGACGGAAAATGGATTCCGTCGAAGAATTTTGACGGAAAATGGATTCCGTCGAATATTTTTGACGGAAAACGGATTCCGTCAAAGATTTTTGACGGAAAATGAATTCCATCGAAAACGGATGAATAAAATAAATGGAAAAGAAATTGATTTTGTGAAGTTTTTCATTGGAAAATGGATTCTGTCGAAGATTTTTGACGAAAAATAAATTCCGTCGAAAATGGATGAATAAAATAAATGCAAAGGAAATTGATTTTGTAAGTTTTTCGACGGAAAATGGATTTCGTCGAAGATTTTTGACGGAAATCGTATTCCGTCGAAAATGGATGAATTAAATTAATGCAAAAGAAATTGATTTTGTGATGTTTTTCGACGGAAAATGAATTCGGTCGAAAATGGATGAATAAAATAAATGCAAAAGAAATTGATATTGTGAAATTTTTAGATGGAAAACGGATTCCGTCGAAAATGGATGAATAAAATAAATGCAAAAGAAATTGATTTTATGAAATTTTTCGAAGAAATATGGATTCCGTCGAAGATTTTTGACGGAAAATGAATTCCGTTGAAAATGGATGAATAAAATAAATGCAAAAGAAATTGATTTTATTAATTTTTCGACGAAAATTGGATTCCGTTGAAGATTTTTGACGAAAAATGTATTCCGTCGAAAACGGAAGAATAAAATAAATGCAAAAGAAATTGATTTTGTGAAGTTTTTCGACGGAAAATGGATTCCGTCGAAGATTTTTGACGGAAAATGGATTCCGTCGAAGATTTTTGACGGATAATGGATTCCGTCGAAGATTTTTGACGGAAAGTGAATTCCATAGAAAACGGGTGAATAAAATAAATGCAAAAGAATTTGATTTTATGATGTTTTTCGACGTAAAATGGATTCCGTATAAGATTTTTGACGGAAAATGGATTCCGTCGAAGATTTTTGACGGAAAGTGAATTCCATAGAAAACGGATGAATAAAATAAATGCAAAAGAAATTGATTTTGTGAAGTTTTTCGACGGAAAATGGATTCCGTCGAAAATGGATGAATAAAATAAATGCCAAAGAAATTGATTTTGTGAAGTTTTTCGACGGAAAATGGATTCCGTTGAAGATTTTTGACGGAAAATAAATTCCATCGAAAATGGATGAATAAAAGAAATTGATTTTGTGAAGATTTTCGAAGGAAAATAGATTCCGTCGAAGATTTTTGACGTTAAATGAATTCCGTCGAAAATGGATGAATAAAATAAATGCAAAAGAAATTGATTTTATGAAGTTTTTCGACGAAAAATGGATTCCGTCGAAGATTTTTGACGGAAAATGAATTCCGTCGAAAATGGATGAATAAAATAAATGCAAAAGAAGTTGATTTTATGAAGTTTTTCGACGAAAAATGGATTCCGTCGAAGATTTTTGACGAAAAATGTATTCCGTCGAAAACGGATGAATAAAATAAATGCAAAAGAAATTGATTTTGTGAAGATTTTCGACGGAAAATGGATTCCGTCGAATATTTTTGACGGAAAACGGATTCCGTCAAAGATTTTTGACGGAAAATGAATTCCATCGAAAACTGATGAATAAAATAAATGGAAAATAAATTGATTTTGTGAAGTTTTTCGTTGGAAAATGGATTCTGTCGAAGATTTTTGACGAAAAATAAATTCCGTCGAAAATGGATGAATAAAATAAATGCAAAGGAAATTGATTTTGTAAGTTTTTCGACGGAAAATGGATTTCGTCGAAGATTTTTGACGGAAATCGTATTCCGTCGAAAATGGATGAATTAAATTAATGCAAAAGAAATTGATTTTGTGAAGTTTTTCGACGGAAAATGAATTCGGTCGAAAATGGATGAATAAAATAAATGCAAAATAAATTGATATTGTGAAATTTTTAGATGGAAAACAGATTCCGTCGAAAATGGATGAATAAATTAAATGCAAAAGAAATTGATTTTATGAAATTTTTCGAAGAAATATGGATTCCGTCGAAGATTTTTGACGGAAAATGAATTCCGTTGAAAATGGATGAATAAAATAAATGCAAAAGAAATTGATTTTATTAATTTTTCGACGAAAATTGGATTCCGTTGAAGATTTTTGACGAAAAATGTATTCCGTCAAAAACGGAAGAATAAAATAAATGCAAAAGAAATTGATTTTGTGAAGTTTTTCGACGGAAAATGGATTCCGTAGAAGATTTTTGACGGATAATGGATTCCGTCGAAGATTTTTGACGGAAAGTGAATTCCATAGAAAACGAGTGAATAAAATAAATGCAAAAGAAATTGATTTTGTGAAGTTTTTCGACGGAAAATGGATTCCGTATAAGATTTTTGACGGAAAATGGATTCCGTCGAAGATTTTTGACGGAAAGTGAATTCCATAGAAAACGGATGAATAAAATAAATGCAAAAGAAATTGATTTTGTGAAGTTTTTCGACGGAAAATGGATTCCGTCGAAAATGGATGAATAAAATAAATGTCAAAGAAATTGATTTTGTGAAGTTTTTCGACGGAAAATGGATTCCGTCGAAGATTTTTGACGGAAAATGAATTCCGTCGAAAATGGATGAATAAAAGAAATTGATTTTGTGAAGATTTTCGAAGGAAAATAGATTCCGTCGAAGATTTTTGACGTTAAATGAATTTCGTCGAAAATGGATGAATAAAATAAATGCAAAAGAAATTGATTTTATGAAGTTTTTCGACGAAAAAAGGATTTCGTCAAAGATTTTTGACGGAAAATGAATTCCGTCGAAAATGGATGAATAAAATAAATGCAAAAGAAGTTGATTTTATGAAGTTTTTCGACGAAAAATGGATTCCGTCGAAGATTTTTGACGAAAAATGTATTCCGTCGAAAACGGATGAATAAAATAAATGCATATGAAATTGATTTTGTGAAGATTTTCGACGGAAAATGGATTCCGTCGAAGAATTTTGATGGAAAATGGATTCCGTCGAATATTTTTGACGGAAAACGGATTCCGTCGAAGATTTTTGACGGAAAATGAATTCCATCGAAAATGGATGAATAAAATAAATGCAAAATAAATTGATTTTGTGAAGTTTTTCGTTGGAAAATGGATTCTGTCGAAGATTTTTGACGAAAAATAAATTCCGTCGAAAATGGATGAATAAAATAAATGCAAAGGAAATTGATTTTGTAAGTTTTTCGACGGAAAATGGATTTCGTCGAAGATTTTTGACGGAAATCGTATTCCGTCGAAAATGGATGAATTAAGTTAATGCAAAAGAAATTGATTTTGTGAAGTTTTTCGACGGAAAATGAATTCGGTCAAAAATGGATGAATAAAATAAATGCTGTAACATCCCACATAATTAGTACAATACATAAGTGGTATATCATATAGATGCATGTGTATGTGTGATGGCTTGCAAATTACATGGCTTTTACCCTTGGATGAGACTAAGGTAAGTTAGTGAAGTATTTAAATTAAATCATAGGAGGGTACATATGTAGACATGTGAATTTTTATCATATGAGTAATTTGATTGTGTGTTATAGGACTTTAGTGTTTATTGGACTTTGGAAGTGGGCTAGTGTGTGTGGACTTGTCACCTTAGGCTTGTCTTGTTGGATCCTTGGAGGTGTTGGCCGATGGCCCAAAGAAGTCCTTGGACCTAACCTATTCAGCCCAATGTTGAATCCACTTTTACCTCCCCTAAGCCTTGTCCAACAAGGCTGTCTTGTGTAGCAAGGAACACCCACATGACTAGATGCAGCCTCACTCCTCATTTCATGCGCCAAAAAGACTAGATGAGACTTAGAAAATCTTCCAACTCTTCCCATGCATGACCGCCACCTCACTACCTTGCATGTGCACCATTTGACTTCAACTTCATTGCATGGAAGACACATGTACTCCTTAGCATCATTTTGGGCTGCATACACCTCACCATAGGTGCACATGGAGAGGACTTGCATCAGATTTTTCTATGACACAAATCTGTCTTGCTTGTTGACTTGGAGAACCACCTTACACCTTCCATCATGAGCCTGAAATGTGCAGATTTCTGCATGCTTTTGGCAGTCCATCATGAACCGAATCTGTCCCTTGCCTCCACATGCAATAAAAGAAGGATTTTGGGCAGAATTGCATGTGCTTTGTGTGGAGGAGAAATCTGCCAACTCCCTCCACTCCACCATGTGCGCATGACTTGGTTGAGTGTGCTAAAAAATTCTGACTTGGTAGCATCTTATTCAGATCTGAACCCTCCCTTTCACCTCCTTGCATGTGCCTAGAGTGTGCAAGAAGCAAGCTCTTTGCTTGTTCAAACCAAGTGTGCAGTCCCACCTTCACAAGAAACCAGATTTTTGCCATAATGTTTCATCATTGCCACCCCTCCTCACTTTCTCTTTAAGTTATGCGCACACAAGAGGGGGCTGTCCTCATTTTACATTCAGCCAATTTCTCTCCCTCTACTTCCCTCACCCTCCAGCCGAGAATACAAGCATCCTTGGAGCAAGAAGACTTTGCTAACTCACCTTCCCTCACCTCTCAAAGCCGTGGCCTATACACCAAGTGAAGTGTAAGTTTTCCTTCTCTTTTTCCCCTCACTTTCCAGCCTTGGTACTCACTCTTGGAAGCTGTCCAAGTTGTCTCTCCTCACCATTGAATGCGCATAGATCATCTCCTAGGAAGGGTGGACTTGTTGTGTGGTAAAGCTAGAAGGTGTGGTGTGTGATCCTTGACCAAGAAGTGTGTGCTACAAGAGGTAAGCCTAGACTTAGATCTATTTATTGTGTGTGACCATGTGTGTGCATGAGATGTCTCCTTGATTATGTGTTGTTTTGGATTCAAGAATGAGCATGGTAAAAGTATAATGGTGGAGCTAGTTCATGATGATTTGTATGCTTAAGTTATGGAATGAAAGTCTCATGGTTATGCTTAAGTTAATGCCACTGTTTTTGTATGAATATGCCACTGTTTTGAGGAATATATATGCCACTATTTCTCTATGAATGTGCCACTGTTTGAGGATGAATAGGCCACTGTTTCGGTTTGACAAAAGCACCATTTTGATGCCACTGTTTTGTATAAAAATGCCACTATTTTGAGGAATAATGTGCCACTGTTTCTGCACAAAAACACTCACTATTTTAGTACTTGATGTGCCACTGTTTCTGTATAAATGCTCACTGTTTTAGTGCCTCACGTGCCACTGTTTCTGCATAAAATAACCACCATATTGATGTTCAAACACCACTCTTTATGCCACTGTTTTGGATGTCCGAAAATCACCAATTATGCCACTGTTTCAATGTTCAAAAATCATCACTTGTGTCACTGTTTTGATAATCAAATGCTACCATGCATGCCACTGTTTTGATGTGCAAATATCACCACTAATGTCACTGTTTTGGATGTTCAAATGTACCATTCATGCCACTGTTTTAATAGTCAAACACTACTAGTTATGCCACTGTTTTGATGTTCAAATACTACCATTCATGCCACTGTTTTGATGCTCAAAAGCCACTGATTATGTCACTGTTTTAACGTTCAAATACCACTGTTTCTGCCACTGTCTAATGCCACTGTTCTGCCACTGTTTTGAGGTCCAAGATGTCACTGTTTCTGTTTTAAAATGGTCACTGTTTCTGCTGTAAGGTGTTACTGTTTTCCTGCTGTAAAACGTCACTGTTTCTGTCCACTGTTTTTAAGTAAAACGTCACTGTTTCTGCCCACTGTTTTTAAGGAAAACGTCACTGTTCTGCTCACTGTTTTAAGAACAAACGTCACTGTTTTCTGCTCACTGTTTTAAGAACAAACGTCACTGTTTTCTGCTGTAAAACACTGCTGTATGCTCACTGTTTTCCACTGTACAACGTTGCTGTATGCTCACTGTTTCTGCTGTAAATCGCCGCTGTAAATGATTGGTTGTAATTGATTTAGGTGCGCTTAAGAAGTGAGATTTCGCTGCTGTTTGGTATTGTTTAAGGCACACAAGGTAAGTGTCAGGCGATATTACCTAATGTGACTATTGACTACTGGTATAAAGTTGTGACATGATGCTCCATATTCCGTAAAAGTATTATGTTCCTTATGATGAAAGAAAACTGCCAAAAATGTGCCGTGATGGCTATGGAAATGTGCCGTGATGGCTATATGATTATGAGGTAAATTTGTTATGTGGCGGCATAACGTATATGAAAAGTATATGTGCCGTGATGGCTATATGAAAGGTATATAAGCATGCACCTTACATCATATTGCATTTTTATACGTTTTGTGTGTGAAAGCATAGCATGGCATTCATGTACCAAGATCATATAGGACCTGTTTTTAGAATAGTTATGTACAGGACCATGTGTTTGAGCAAGCATAATATAGGCATCCCCAAGGTACCGGGGTATGGGACACTTGGCATCAGTCCGCATAGGCCCACAGTTGGAATCCACAGGGAGCTCAGGTGCCAGGTATATTTGATTCCACTGTGAAGTGCGCGCACGACGGTGCTAAAAGCGCAAAGGAAAGGCGTTATATACGCAATATATGAAAATGATGAAAAGGAAAGGCGTTATATGCGCAATATATATGAATATGATGAAAAGGAAAAAGGAAAAGGAACAAGGATATGTTGAAGTGACTGTTTATGATTTTGTGCCTAGTTATTACTGTTATATTATTGGTTTTGTTGCCACACTACTGGGATTATTCTCACCCCTTCGGGGCTGCTATTTTCCTAAATGGCAGGAGGACGTAAAAGCATTTGAAGACGTGATGTTTGCTGTTGCTTGCTGATGAATGGACTTGTACTGTTGCTGTTTGATTGATTGGATGACTGTAATGATTAATATTTTGGTACTCTTGGATGACTGTAGACTTTATCATCTGTATTTTATCTTGAACTTTTATGAACAACGGCTATTTTGGAAAACGTTTGTGAAAGGGATTTTTGAAAGACTTAAGTGCTGAAATTTTTACAGTGCACCTTACGGGTGGTGTTTTTATGAGCAAATGAACTCCGATTTACTATTATTTTATATGCACGCGAAGCCCCCAACGTGCTCTTTCTAAATCACTTGAAACACTTTTTATCGTCCAAACAGAGGGGATAAGAGTTTTGAAACGCCTTACGGATTTGTATCTTGTAGATTTAGAATTCTATAGTAGCTTATGTGACGTTAAAGACTCTAATTCCGCTTAGCAATCGACTCTCTTGGATGCATACAAGGGAGGGCGTTACACTAATTGGTATCAGAGCAGTTTGGTCCATGGACTTGCTTGTGATTGATTGAATTGATTGTTGATTGTGTTTATCTGCTGATTAACTGTCTAAATGTGCTATAGTTTAAGTGTTTGAATATATGTTGACTAGGGTAGTTAGATTGTTTAGACTGTTCTGTGATAAGACACGGATGCATAGCTAACTTGTCCGAATTGAACTCGAGCACCTACTTGGGACTGCTGCCATAAATAACTTGCGGTGAGCCTGATCAACTCATTTCATGGTATTGTGAGTGCAGAATCATGGCAGGTGGTCGCGGTTCAACTCGGGGAAGGTCTGGCGATGCGGAAGAGGATCTTATCACTACTATTGGGGGACTGGCAACGTTTATTCAGAATATGAGCCAAGAATGGCGCGACCATAGGCAACAGAATCAGAACCAACCCCCACTGCATGAAAATGCAGAAGAAATTGCCCGTCGGAGGTTGAAAGACTTCCCGCAACTTCCAACCACCTACCTTCGAGGGTGAAGACAACCCTGAGGCTGCAGCGAAGTGGCTGCAGATGATCGAGCACATTTTCGAACACATGGCATGCTCGGAAGCGCAGAAGACCGATTACGCATCGTACCAGCTGATGGGAGAAGCTTTAACATGGTGGACTGGTGCGAGGGCTCTGCTGAGAGCTCAGGACGTTGAGCTAACTTGGGCCGTGTTCAGACAAGTATTTTTGGATAAGTATTTTCCTAAGGCAATGAGAAGAATGAAGCACACTGAACTGCTGTCACTTAGGCAGGATAATATGTCGGTCAATGAGTATATTGCAAAATTTGGGCATCTGATCGAGTACGCCAACTTTGACCGGAACATTTACGATGAGGAATGGCAGGTAGAGAAGTTCGAAAGCGGATTACATCCGGAAATCCGTAAACTCATTTTAACGACGGCCAATCGTACACTCCCGGAGCTCATTAATCAGAGTCGTCAGGCCGAAGGAATCATCAATGAGGCCAAGAATTTGAACAAGCAACCAGCACAATTCCACGGAGGAAACCGAGCAGGCAGATTCTTCAGGACGGCACCTGGTAGGGGTCGAGGCAGAGGTCCGCAGTTGCAGGCGCGGCCTGGAAATTTTAAGAGAAGCTATACTGTTGGTCAATCGTCGACTGGACGGCAGGGTGCGACTGTTTGTGCTACATGTGGAAAGAATCACTTTGGAGTTTGTCGCAAGAGCAACAATGCATGTTTCAGATGTGGCCAGCAAGGACATTTCGCTTACAAATGCCCCCAGAACGCTGATCAACAGCCTACGCAAGCACGGGTGTTCACTCTGGATGCGAAAGATGGTAATTTTCAACCTTTTTCCCTCATTTCTTTATTACAAGTTAGAAAAGAGCTCCGCAAGGGAGCAGCAGGGTATCTTTTGTCGATCGAGGCTGAGACCTCGGTTGACACTCAAATTCAGAATGTACTTGTAGTTAGAGAATTCGAGGAGGTATTCCCGGATGAAATACCTCGATTGCCTCGTCATAGGGAAATAGAATTTTCTATTGAACTCATTCCTGGAGTTGGACCAATCTCCATTGCTCCGTATCGCATGGCGCCTCTAGAACTGCAAGAGTTGAAGAAGCAGATAGAAGAGCTTTTGGCAAAGGAATTCATTAGACCGAGTACTTCTCCATGGGGTGCTCCAGCCATCTTGATTAAGAAGAAGGATGGTAGTCTACGACTGCGTGTAGATTACCGGCAACTGGACAAAGTTACGGTGAAGAATAAGTATCCGCTACCAAGGATCGATGATTTGATGGACCAGCTGAGAGGAGCCAGAGTCTTTTCCAAGATAGATCTACGATCGGGATACCATCAGATCCGGGTCAAACCGGAGGATATTCCGAAAACAGCTTTTAGGACTCGTTATGGGCACTACGAATATCAGGTGATCCCATTCGGACTTACAAATGCTCCAGCGGTATTCATGGACTACATGAACCGCATCTTCCGCCCATTCCTAGATCAGTTTGTTATTGTGTTTATCGACGATATTCTGATTTACTCTGCTAACGAAGAGCTGCATGCGGAATATTTGAGGATTGTCTTGGAAATCTTGAAGGAGAAGCAATTGTGCGCGAAGTGGTCGAAGTGCGAGTTTTGGCTTAAGGAGGTCCAGTTTCTGGGCCATGTCATTTCGTCAGAAGGTATCGCGGTGGACCCCAGCAAGGTTGAAGCTGTAATGAATTGGGAACGACCCAAGACTGTCACTGAAGTAAGAAGTTTCTTAGGTCTTGCTGGATATTATAGAAGGTTCATCCAGAATTTCTCTCAGATAGTGCAACCTCTTACCCGTCTCACTCGGAAGGACAAGCCTTTTGAGTGGACCGAAGCTTGTGAAGAATGTTTCATGGAACTGAAGAACAGGTTGACAAGTGCTCCCGTACTCACGATTCCGGACCCTACCCGAAAGTTCGAAGTATACTGTGATGCGTCGCTGAAAGGACTTGGATGCGTGTTGATGCAGGATCGTATGGCGGTAGCTTATGCATCTCGACAACTTAAGCCTCACGAAGAAAATTATCCTACGCACGATTTGGAGTTAGCAGCTATAGTGTTCGCGCTTAAAATTTGGAGACACCACTTGTATGGTTCGCAGTTTGACGTGTTCAGCGATCATAAAAGTTTGAAGTATTTGTTCGATCAGAAGGAGCTGAATATGCGGCAACGACGGTGGATGGAATTTCTGAAGGACTATGATTTTGAACTCAAATACCACCTAGGAAAGGCAAACATGGTAGCTGACGCCCTGAGTAGGAAGACACCGCACACTGCAACTCTGATGATGGAAGAATTGAAATTGTTTGAGGCCTTTCGAGATTTGAATTTATCTGTAGAAGAGAGAGGACATAACATAAGATTGGGAAGTATAAAGGTGGAGAATGAATTGATCAGTAGAATTAAGGAGGCCCAGAAAGATGAAGAGTTAGTCCGCGAATTGGTTGGCAACCAAGATGTTGTAAAGGATGGGAATGATATTTGGAGATTCCAAGGCCGGTTAGTTGTGCCGAATGAAGAGTTGAAGCAAGAAGTTTTGCAGGAAGCTCACAAGGGTAAGTATGCAGTTCATCCTGGATCCACAAAGATGTACCATGATTTGAAGACCTCGTTTTGGTGGCCGGGTATGAAGCGTGATATTGCTGAGTATGTATCTCGATGCTTAACTTGTCAGAAGGTGAAGTACGAACATCAGAAACCGTCGGGACTCCTTCAACCGTTGGAGATTCCCGAATGGAAGTGGGACAGTATCGCGATGGATTTTGTAGTTGGACTTCCTCGGACGCGAGAAGGATATAATGCTATCTGGGTGATTGTTGATCGTTTAACGAAGTCAGCTCATTTCTTGCGTGTTAGAACCACGTATAATACAGAGAGGCTTGCCAGAATTTATCTTCAGGAGATTGTGAAGCTGCACGGAGTTCCTACGAGTATTGTCAGTGATCGTGATCCCAAGTTTACATCTAAGTTCTGGGAATCTTTTCAAAGAGCATTAGGGACCCACTTGAGATTGAGTACTGCTTATCACCCGCAGACTGATGGACAGACGGAACGCACTATTCGAGCATTAGAGGACATGTTGCGAGCATGTGTTTTAGAGTTAGGAGGCAGCTGGGATGATTATCTTTCTTTGATTGAATTTTCTTACAACAACAGTTACCACTCCAGTATTCAGATGGCACCGTACGAAGCTCTGTATGGGAGAAAATGCAGATCCCCTTCATGCTGGACTAAAGTGGGTGAGCGAAGTATGCTAGGACCTGACTTAATTCAAGAAACATCCGAACAAGTAAAGAAGATTCGGGAAAATATGCAGAGGGCTCAGGCCAGACATAAGAGTTACTACGACAAGCGTCATAAGCCTCTATCTTTCGAAGTCGGAGACCATGTATTCTTGAGAATCACACCTACATCGGGACTCGGAAGGAGAATGGGAGTAAAGAAGTTAAGTCCACGGTACTTAGGACCATATCTGATTATGGACCGGATTGGAGAGTCTACATACCGGTTGGCTTTACCACCCAATCTGTCAGGAATTCACAATGTATTTCATGTGTCGCAGCTACGGAGATATCTCTCTGATCCATCTCACGTGTTACAGCCAGAAGAAGTGGAATTAAAGGAAAATCTGACGTATCAAGTACAACCGTCCCAAATTCTTGAAAGATCCGTCAAGCGACTCCGTTCCAAAGAGATTCCTTTGGTGAAAGTATTGTGGAACAACAGATCAGCAGCTGAAGCCACTTGGGAGCGCGAGGACGACATTCAGAATCGCTATCCAGAACTGTTTAGCTCTTAAGTAAGTTTATTTTGCGGACAAAATTCCTATTTGGTGGGGAGAGTGTAACATCCCACATAATTAGTACAATACATAAGTGGTATATCATATAGATGCATGTGTATGTGTGATGGCTTGCAAATTACATGACCTTTACCCTTGGATGAGACTAAGGTAAGTTAGTGAAGTATTTAAATTAAATCATAGGAGGGTACATATGTAGACATGTGAATTTTTATCATATGAGTAATTTGATTGTGTGTTATAAGGCTTTGGTGTTTATTGGACTTAGGAAGTGGGCTAGTATGTGTGGACTTGTCACCTTAGGCTTGTCTTGTTGGATCCTTGGAGGTGTTGGCCGATGGCCCAAAGAAGTCCTTGGACCTAACCTATTCAGCCCAATGTTGAATCCACTTTTACCTCCCCTAAGCCTTGTCCAACAAGGCTGTCTTGTGTAGCAAGGAACACCCACATGACTAGATGCAGCCTCACTCCTCATTTCATGCGCCAAAAAGACTAGATGAGACTTAGAAAATCTTCCAACTCTTCCCATGCATGACCGCCACCTCACTACCTTGCATGTGCACCATTTGACTTCAACTTCATTGCATGGAAGACACATGTACTCCTTAGCATCATTTTGGGCTGCATACACCTCACCATAGGCGCACATGGAGAGGACTTGCATCAGATTTTTCTATGACACAAATCTGTCTTGCTTGTTGACTTGGAGAACCACCTTACACCTTCCATCATGAGCCTGAAATGTGCAGATTTCTGCATGCTTTTGGCAGTCCATCATGAACCGAATCTGTCCCTTGCCTCCACATGCAATAAAAGAAGGATTTTGGGCAGAATTGCATGTGCTTTGTGTGGAGGAGAAATCTGCCAACTCCCTCCACTCCACCATGTGCGCATGACTTGGTTGAGTGTGCTAAAAAATTCTGACTTGGTAGCACCTTATTCAGATCTGAACCCTCCCTTTCACCTCCTTGCATGTGCCTAGAGTGTGCAAGAAGCAAGCTCTTTGCTTGTTCAAACCAAGTGTGCAGTCCCACCTTCACAAGAAACCAGATTTTTGCCATAATGTTTCATCATTGCCACCCCTCCTCACTTTCTCTTTAAGTTATGCGCACACAAGAGGGGGCTGTCCTCATTTTACATTCAGCCAATTTCTCTCCCTCTACTTCCCTCACCCTCCAGCCGAGAATACAAGCATCCTTGGAGCAAGAAGACTTTGCTAACTCACCTTCCCTCACCTCTCAAAGCCGTGGCCTATACACCAAGTGAAGTGTAAGTTTTCCTTCTCTTTTTCCCCTCACTGTCCAGCCTTGGTACTCACTCTTGGAAGCTGTCCAAGTTGTCTCTCCTCACCATTGAATGCGCATAGATCATCTCCTAGGAAGGGTGGACTTGTTGTGTGGTAAAGCTAGAAGGTGTGGTGTGTGATCCTTGACCAAGAAGTGTGTGCTACAAGAGGTAAGCCTAGACTTAGATCTATTTATTGTGTGTGACCATGTGTGTGCATGAGATGTCTCCTTGATTATGTGTTGTTTTGGATTCAAGAATGAGCATGGTAAAAGTATAATGGTGGAGCTAGTTCATGATGATTTGTATGCTTAAGTTATGGAATGAAAGTCTCATGGTTATGCTTAAGTTAATGCCACTGTTTTTGTATGAATATGCCACTGTTTTGAGGAATATATATGCCACTATTTCTCTATGAATGTGCCACTGTTTGAGGATGAATAGGCCACTGTTTCGGTTTTACAAGAGCACCATTTTGATGCCACTGTTTTGTATAAAAATGCCACTGTTTTGAGGAATAATGTGCCACTGTTTCTGCACAAAAACACTCACTGTGAAATTTTTCGAAGAAATATGGATTCCGTCGAAGATTTTTTACGGAAAATGAATTCCGTTGAAAATGGATGAATAAAATAAATACAAAAGAAATTGATTTTATTAATTTTTCGACGAAAATTGGATTCCGTTGAAGATTTTTGACGAAAAATGTATTCCGTCGAAAACGGATGAATAAAATAAATGCAAAAGAAATTGATTTTGTGAAGTTTTTCGACGGAAAATGGATTCCGTAGAAGATTTTTGACGGAAAATGGATTCCGTCGAAGATTTTTGACGGAAAGTGAATTCCATAGAAAACGGATGAATAAAATAAATGCAAAAGAAATTGATTTTGTCAAGTTTTTCGACGGAAAATGGATTCCGTAGAAGATTTTTGACGGGAAATGGATTCCGTCGAAGATTTTTGACGGAAAGTGAATTCCATAGAAAACGGATGAATAAAATAAATGCAAAAGAAATTGATTTTGTGAAGTTTTTCGACGGAAAATGGATTCCGTCGAAAATGGATGAATAAAATAAATGCCAAAGAAGTTGATTTTATGAACTTTTTCGACGAAAAATGGATTCCGTCGAAGATTTTTGACGAAAAATGTATTCCTTTGAAAATGGATGAATAAAATAAATGCAAAAGAAATTGATTTTGTCAAGATTTTCGACGGAAAATGGATTCCGTCGAAGAATTTTGACGGAAAATGGATTCCGTCGAATATTTTTGACGGAAAACGGATTCCGTCAAAGATTTTTGATGGAAAATGAATTCCATCGAAAACGGATGAATAAAATAAATGGAAAAGAAATTGATTTTGTGAAGTTTTTCGTTGGAAAATGGATTCTGTCGAAGATTTTTGACGAAAAATAAATTCCGTCGAAAATGGATGAATAAAATAAATGCAAAGGAAATTGATTTTGTAAGTTTTTCGACGGAAAATGGATTTCGTCGAAATTTTTTGACGGAAATCGTATTCCGTCGAAAATGGATGAATTAAATTAATGCAAAAGAAATTGATTTTGTGAAGTTTTTCGACGGAAAATGAATTCGGTCGAAAATGGATGAATAAAATAAATGCAAAATAAATTGATATTGTGAAATTTTTAGATGGAAAACGGATTCCGTCGAAAATGGATGAATAAAATAAATGTAAAAGAAATTGATTTTATTCATCAGTTTTCGACGGAAAATGGATTCAGTCGAAGATTTTTGACGAAAAATGAATTCCATTGAAAATGGATGAATAAAATAAATGCAAAAGAAATTGATTTTATTAATTTTTCGACGAAAATTGGATTCCGTTGAAGATTTTTGACGAAAAATGTTTTCCGTCGAAAATGGAAGAATAAAATAAATGCAAAAGAAATTGATTTTGTGAAGTTTTTCGACGGAAAATGGATTCCGTAGAAGATTTTTGACGGATAATGGATTCCGTCGAAGATTTTTGACGGAAAGTGAATTCCATAAAAAACGGGTGAATAAAATAAATGCAAAAGAAATTGATTTTGTGAAGTTTTTTGACGGAAAATGGATTCCGTATAAGATTTTTGACGGAAAATGGATTTCGTCGAAGATTTTTGACGGAAAGTGAATTCCATAGAAAATGGATGAATAAAATAAATGCAAAAGAAATTGATTTTGTGAAGTTTTTCGATGGAAAACGAATTCCGTCGAAAATGGATTAATAAAATAAATGCAAAAGAAATTGATTTTGTGAAGTTTTTCGACGGAAAATGGATTCCGTCGAAGATTTTTGACGGAAAATGTATTCCGTCGAAAATGGATGAATTAAATTCAAGCAAAAGAAATTGATTTTGTGAAGTTTTTCGACGAAAAAGGAAATCCGTCGAAGATTTTTGACGGAAAACGAATTCTGTCGAAAATGGATGAATAAAATAAATTGGAAAATAATTTGATTTTGTAAAGTTTTTCGAAGGAAAATGGATTCCGTCGAAAATGGATGAATAAAATAAATGCAAAAGAAATTGATTTTGTGAAGTTTTTCGACGGAAAATGCATTCGTCGAACATTTTTGACGGAAAATGAATTCTGTTGAAAATGGATGAATAAAATAAATGCAAAAGAAATGAATTTTGTGAAGTTTTTTTGACGGAAAACGTATTCCGTCGATAACAGATGAATAAAATAAATGCATAATAAATTGATTTTGTGAAGTTTTTCGACGGAAAATGGATTCCGTTGAAGATTTTTGACGGAAAATGGATTTCGTCGAAGATTTTTGACGGAAAATAAATTCCATCGAAACCGGATGAATAAAAAAATTCAAAAGAAATTGATTTTGTGAAGTTTTTCGACGGAAAATGGATTCCGTCGAAGATTTTTGACGGAAAATGAATTCCGTCGAAAATGGATGAATAAAATAAATGCAAAAGAAATTGATATTGTGAAGTTTCTCGATGGAAAATGGATTCCGTAAAAGATTTTTGACGGAAAATGGATTCCGTCGAAGATTTTGGACGGAAAATGAATTCCGTCGAAAACGGATGAATAAGATAAGTGCAAAAGAATTTTATTTTGTAAGTTTTTCGACGGAAAATAGATTTCGTCGAAGATTTTTGACGGAAATCGTATTCCGTCGAAAATGGATGAATAAAATAAATGCAAAATAAATTGATATTGTGAAATTTTTAGATGGAAAACGGATTCCGTCGAAAATGGATGAATAAAATAAATGCAAAAGAAATAGATTTTATGAAATTTTTCGAAGAAATATGGATTCCGTTGAAGATTTTTGACGGAAAATGAATTCCGTTGAAAATGGATGAATAAAATAAATGCAAAAGAAATTGATTTTATTAATTTTTCGATGAAAATTGGATTCCGTTGAAGATTTTTGACGAAAAATGTATTCCGTCGAAAACGGATGAATAAAATAAATGCAAAAGAAATTGATTTTGTGAAGTTTTTCAACGGAAAATGGATTCTGTCGAAGATTTTTGACGAAAAATAAATTCCGTCGAAAATGGATGAATAAAATAAATGCAAAGGAAATTGATTTTGTAAGTTTTTCGACGGAAAATGGATTTCGTCGAAGATTTTTGACGAAAATCGTATTCCGTCGAAAATGGATGAATTAAATAAATGCAAAAGAAATTGGTTTTGTGAAGTTTTTCGACGGAAAATGGATTCCGTCGAAAATGGATGAATAAAATAAATGCCAAAGAAATTGATTTTGTGAAGTTTTTCGACGGAAAATGGATTCCGTCGAAGATTTTTGACGGAAAATGGATTCCGTCGAAGATTTTTGACGGAAAATGGATTCCGTCGAAAATGGATGAATAAAAGAAATTGATTTTGTGAAGATTTTCGAAGGAAAATAGATTCCGTCGAAGATTTTTGACGGAAAATGAATTCCGTCGAAAATGGATGAATTAAATTAATGCAAAAGAAATTGATTTTGTGAAGTTTTTCGACGGAAAATGAATTCCGTCCAAAATGGATGAATAAAATAAATGCAAAAGAAGTTGATTTTATGAAGATTTTCGACGAAAAATGGATTCCGTCGAAGATTTTTAACGGAAAATGAATTCCGTCGAAAATGGATGAATAAAATAAATGCAAAAGAAGTTGATTTTATGAAGTTTTTCGACGAAAAATGGATTCCGTCGAAGATTTTTGACGAAAAATGTATTCTGTCGAAAACGGATGAATAAAATAAATGCAAAAGAAATTGATTTTGTGAAGTTTTTCGACGGAAAATGGATTCCGTAGAAGATTTTTGACGGAAAATGGGTCCGTCGAAGATTTTTGACGGAAAGTGAATTCCATAGAAAACGGATGAATAAAATAAATGCAAAAGAAATTGATTTTGTGAAGTTTTGCGACGGAAAATGGATTCCGTAGAAGATTTTTAACGGAAAATGGATTCCGTCGAAGATTTTTGACGGAAAGTGAATTCCATAGAAAACGGATGAATAAAATAAATGCAAAAGAAATTGATTTTGTGAAGTTTTTCGACGGAAAATGGATTCCGTAGAAAATTTTTGACGGAAAATGGATTCCGTCGAAGATTTTTGACGGAAAGTGAATTCCATAGAAAACGGATGAATAAAATAAATGCAAAAGAAATTGATTTTGTGAAGTTTTTCGACGGAAAATGGATTCCGTCGAAGATTTTTGACGGAAAGTGAATTCCATAGAAAATGGATGAATAAAATAAATGCAAAAGAAATTGATTTTGTGAAGTTTTTCGTCGGAAAATGGATTCCGTCGAAAATGGATGAATAAAATAAATGCTAAAGAAATTGATTTTGTGAAGTTTTTCGACGGAAAATGGATTCCGTCGAAGATTTTTGACGGAAAATGAATTCCGTCGAAAATGGATGAATAAAAGAAATTGATTTTGTGAAGATTTTCGAAGGAAAATAGATTCCGTCGAAGATTTTTGACGGAAAATGAATTCCGTCGAAAATGGAAGAATTAAATTAATGCAAAAGAAATTGATTTTGTGAAGATTTTTGACGAAAAATGTATTCTATCCAAAATGGATGAATTAAATAAATGCAAAAGAAGTTGATTTTATGAAGATTTTCGACGAAAAATGGATTCCGTCGAAGATTTTTAACGGAAAATGAATTCCGTCGAAAATGGATGAATAAAATAAATGCAAAAGAAGTTGATTTTATGAAGTTTTTCGACGAAAAATGGATTCCGTCGAAGATTTTTGACGAAAAATGTATTCTGTCGAAAACGGATGAATAAAATAAATGCAAAAGAAATTGATTTTGTGAAGTTTTTCGACGGAAAATGGATTCTTTCGAAGATTTTTGACGGAAAGTGAATTCCATAGAAAACGAATGAATAAAATAAATGCAAAAGAAATTGATTTTATGAAGTTTTGCGACGGAAAATGGATTCCGTAGACGATTTTTAACGGAAAATGGATTCCGTCGAAGATTTTTGACGGAAAGTGAATTCCATAGAAAACGGATGAATAAAATAAATGCAAAAGAAATTGATTTTGTGAAGTTTTTCGACGGAAAATGGATTCCGTAGAAGATTTTTGACGGAAAATGGATTCCGTCGAAGATTTTTGACGGAAAGTGAATTCCATAGAAAACAGATGAATAAAATAAATGCAAAAGAAATTGATTTTGTGAAGTTTTTCGACGGAAAATGGATTCCGTAGAAGATTTTTGACGGAAAATGGATTCCGTCGAAGATTTTTGACGGAAAGTGAATTCCGTCGAAGATTTTTGAGAAAATGGATGAATTAAATAAATGCAAAAGAAATTGATTTTGTGAAGTTTTTCGACGGAAAATGGATTCCGTCGAAAATGGATGAATAAATGAAATGCCAAAGAAATTGATTTTGTGAAGTTTTTCGACGGAAAAAGAATTTCGTCGAAAACAAATTAATCAAATAAATACAAAGGAAATTGATTTTGTGAAGATTTTTGAAGGAAAATAGATTCCGTCGAAGATTTTTGACGGAAAATGAATTCCGTCGAAAATGGATGAATTAAATTAATGCAAAAGAAATTGATTTTGTGAAGATTTTTGACGAAAAATGTATTCCGTCCAAAATGGATGAATAAAATAAATGCAAAAGAAGTTGATTTTATGAAGATTTTCGACGAAAAATGGATTCCGTCGAAGATTTTTAACGGAAAATGAATTCCGTCGAAAATGGATGAATAAAATAAATGCAAAAGAAGTTGATTTTATGAAGTTTTTCGACGAAAAATGGATTCCGTCGAAGATTTTTGACGAAAAATGTATTCTGTCGAAAACGGATGAATTAAATAAATGCAAAAGAAATTGATTTTGTGAAGTTTTTCGACGGAAAATGGATTCCGTAGAAGATTTTTGACGGAAAATGGATTCCGTCGAAGATTTTTGACTGAAAGTGAATTCCATAGAAAACGGATGAATAAAATAAATGCAAAAGAAATTGATTTTGTGAAGTTTTGCGACGGAAAATGGATTCCGTAGAAGATTTTTGACGGAAAATGGATTTCGTCGAAGATTTTTGACGGAAAGTGAATTCCATAGAAAACGGATGAATAAAATAAATGTAAAAGAAATTGATTTTGTGAAGTTTTTCGACGGAAAATGGATTCCGTCGAAGATTTTTGACGGAAAGTGAATTCCATAGAAAATGGATGAATAAAATTAATGCAAAAGAAATTGATTTTGTGAAGTTTTTCGACGGAAAATGGATTCCGTCGAAAATGGATGAATAAAATAAATGCCAAAGAAATTGATTTTGTGAAGTTTTTCGACGGAAAATGGATTCCGTCGAAGATTTTTGACGGAAAATGAATTCCGTCGAAAATGGATGAATAAAAGAAATTGATTTTGTGAAGATTTTCGAAGGAAAATAGATTCCGTCGAAGATTTTTGACGGAAAATGAATTCCGTCGAAAATGGATGAATAAAATAAATGCAAAAGAAATTGATTTTATGAAGTTTTTCGACGAAAAATGGATTCCGTCGAACATTTTTAACGAAAAATGTACTCCGTCGAAAACGGATGAATAAAATAAATGCAAAAGAAAATGATTTTGTGAAGTTTTTCGACGGAAAACGAATTGCGTCGAAAATGGATTAATAAAATAAATGCAAAAGAAGTTGATTTTGTGTTGTTTTTCGAAGTAAAATGGTTTCCGTTGAAAACGGATGAATAAAATAAATGGAAAAGAAATTGATTTTGGGAAGTTTTTCGACGAAAAAGGAAATCCGTCGAAGATTTTTGACGGAAAATGAATTCTGTCGAAAAAGGATGAATAAAATAAATTGGAAAATAATTTGATTTTGTAAAGTTTTTCGACGGAAAATGGATTCCGTCGAAAATTGATGAATAAAATAAATGCAAAAGAAATTGATTTTGTGAAGTTTTTCGACGGAAAATGGATTCCGTCGAAGATTTTTGACGGAAAATGAATTCTGTTGAAAATGGATGAATAAAATAAATGCAAAAGAAATGAATTTTGTGAAGTTTTTTTGACGGAAAACGTATTCCGTCGATAACAGATGAATAAAATAAATGCAAAAGAAATTGATTTTGTGAAGTTTTTCGACGGAAAATGGATTCCGTAGAAGATTTTTGACGGAAAATGAATTCCGTCGAAAAAGGATGAATAAAATAAATGCAAAAGAAATTGATTTTATGAAGTTTTTCGACGAAAAATGGATTCCGTCGGAGATCTTTGACGAAAAATGTACTCCGTCGAAAACGGATGAATAAAATAAATGCAAAAGAAATTCATTTTGTGAAGTTTTTCGATGGAAAACGAATTCCGTCGAAAATGGATTAATAAAATAAATGCAAAAGAAATTGATTTTGTGAAGTTTTTCGACGGAAAATGAATTCGGTCGAAAATGGATGAATAAAATAAATGCAAAATAAATTGATATTGTGATATTTTTAGATGGAAATCGGATTCCGTCGAAAATGGATGAATAAAATAAATGCAAAAGAAATTGATTTTATGAAATTTTTCGAAGAAATATGGATTCCGTGGAAGATTTTTGACGGAAAATGAATTCCGTTGAAAATGGATGAATAAAATAAATGCAAAAGAAATTGATTTTATTAATTTTTCGAAGGAAATTGGATTCCGTTGAAGATTTTTGACGAAAAATGTATTCCGTCGAAAACGGATGAATAAAATAAATGCAAAAGAAATTGATTTTGTGAAGTTTTTCGACGGAAAATGGATTCCGTCAAAGATTTTTGACGGAAAGTGAATTCCATAGAAAACGGATGAATAAAATAAATGCAAAAGAAATTGATTTTGTGAAGTTTTTCGACGGAAAATGGATTCCGTCGAAAATGGATGAATAAAATAAATGCCAAAGAAATTGATTTTGTGAAGTTTTTCGACGGAAAATGAATTCCGTCCAAAATGGATGAATAAAATAAATGCAAAAGAAGTTGATTTTATGAAGATTTTCGACGAAAAATGGATTCCGTCGAAGATTTTTAACGGAAAATGAATTCCGTCGAAAATGGATGAATAAAATAAAAGCAAAAGAAGTTGATTTTATGAAGTTTTTCGACGAAAAATGGATTCCGTCGAAGATTTTTGACGAAAAATGTATTCTGTCGAAAACGGATGAGTAAAATAAATGCAAAAGAAATTGATTTTGTGAAGTTTTTCTACGGAAAATGGAATCCGTAGAAGATTTTTGACGGAAAATGGATTCCGTCGAAGATTTTTGACGGAAAGTGAATTCCATAAAAAACGGATGAATAAAATAAATGCAAAAGAAATTGATTTTGTGAAGTTTTTCGACGGAAAATGGATTCCGTAGAAGATTTTTGACGGAAAATGGATTCCGTCGAAGATTTTTGACGGAAAGTGAATTCCATAGAAAACGGATGAATAAAATAAATGCAAAAGAAATTGATTTTGTGAAGTTTTTCGACGGAAAATGGATTCCGTAGAAGATTTTTGACGGAAAATGGATTCCGTCGAAGATTTTTGACGGAAAGTGAATTCCATAGAAAATGGATGAATAAAATAAATGCAAAAGAAATTGATTTTGTGAAGTTTTTCGACGGAAAATGGATTCCGTCGAAAATGGATGAATAAAATAAATGCCAAAGAAATTGATTTTGTGAAGTTTTTCGACGGAAAATGGATTCCGTCGAAGATTTTTGACGGAAAATGAATTCCGTCGAAAATGGATGAATAAAAGAAATTGATTTTGTGAAGATTTTCGAAGGAAAATAGATTCCGTCGAAGATTTTTGACGGAAAATGAATTCCGTCGAAAATGGATGAATAAAATAAATGCAAAATGTAACGCCCTCCCTTGTATGCATCCAAGGTAGTCGTTTGCTAAGCGGAATTAGAGTCGTTAACGTCACATGAGCTAACAAAGCAGTATACAAATCCGTATAAAAATTTCATCACTTGAATTCTTTTCACAAATGTTTTCCAAAATAGCCATTGTTCATAAAAGTTCAAGCTAACATAAACATGATAAAGACTACAGTCATCCAAAAGTACCAAAACATTAATCATTACAGTTATCCATTTTAAACAAACAGCAATAGTGGTAATCCACGCATCAGCAATCAACAGCAAACATCACGTCTTCATGTGCTTTTATGTCCTCCTGCCATTTAGGAAAATAGCAGCCCCGAAGGGGTGAGAATAATCCCAGTAGTATGGCAATAAAACCAATAATATAACAATATTAACTAGGCACAAAATCATAAACAGTCACTTCAACATATCCTTGTTCCTTTTCCTTTTTATCATATTCATATATTGCGTATATAACGCCTTTCCTTTGCGCTTTTAGCACCGTCGTGCGCGCACTTCACAGTGGAATCAATTATCCCTCGGCACCTGAGCTCCATGTGGATTCCATCTGTGGGCCTATGCGGACTGATGCCAAGTGTCCCATACCCCGGTACCTTGGGGATGCCTATATGATGCTTGCTCAAACACATGGTCCTGTACATAACTATTCTAAAACAAGGCCTATATGATCTTGTTACATGCATGACATGCTATGCTTTCACACACAAAGCGTAAAAATGCGGTATAATGTAAGATGCATGCTTATATACCTTTCATATGCGTTATGCTGCCACATAACGTCTTTACCTCATAGTCATATAGCCATCACGGCACATTTTTGGCAGTTTCCTTTCATTATAATGGAACATAATATTTTTACGGCATATGGAGCATCATGTTACAATTCTATACCAGTAGTCAATAGTTACATTAGGCATCATCGCCTGACACTTACCTTTGCGTGCCTTAAATATTACCAAAAAGCAGCGAAGTATCTCACTTCTTAAGCGCACCTAAATCAATTACAACTAATCATTTACAGTGGCTATTTACAGCAGCAAAACAGTGAGCATACAGCAGCAAAACAGTGAGCATACAGCAGCAAAACAGTGAGCATACAGCAGCAAAACAGTGAGCATACAGCAGTGTTTACAGCAGCAAAACAGTGAGCATACAGCAGCAAAACAGTGAGCATTTACAGCAGCAAAACAGTGAGCATACAGCAGCAAAACAGTGAGCATACAGCAGTGTTTACAGCAGCAAAACAGTGAGCATACAGCAGCAAAACAGTGAGCATACAGCAGTGTTTACAGCAGCAAAACAGTGACGTTTTAAAACAGAAACAGTGGCGTTTTTAAAACAGAAACAGTGGCACTTTGAACTTCCAAAACAGTGGCATAAATCTTGGTTTTTGGACAGTGAAACAGTGGCATATTATAGACTAAAACAGTGGCATTTTATGCATAAAAACAGTGGCATATGATGACTAAAACAGTGGCACATTATGCATGAAAACAGTGGCATATGATGACTTAAAACAGTGGCCTTTTATGCATAAAAACAGTAGCATATGATGACTTAAAACAGTGGCCTTTTATGCATAAAAACAGTGGCACTTTAAGCATGGAAACAGTGACATTTCATGGCTAAAACAGTGGCATTTTATGCATAGAAACAGTGGCATTTGATGAGTAAAACAGTGGCTTTTAGGTGCAGAAACAGTGGCTTCTAATGTGCAGAAACAGTGGCTTTTAGGTGCAGAAATAGTGGCTTCTAATGTGCAGAAACAGTGGCTTTTAATGTGCAGAAACAGTGGCATATAAAGTGCAGAAACAGTGGCATGTAATGTGCAGAAACAGTGACATTTTAATGTGATTTTGAGGGACCGAAACAGTGGCATCTTATCTACAAAACAGTGGCACATCAAACCGAAACAGTGGCACATTTCTTCTTTAAAACAGTGGCCTAATTATACAAAACAGTGGCATATAATTTTAAGCATGATCATGAGACTTTTACTCTACAACTTATGCATACAAGTCATCATAAAATGGCTCCATACTTATACTTTAATCATGCTCAACCAAGGATCCAAAACAACACATATACAAGAAGACATTCAAGCATACATACATGGCTACACTAAGAAAGAATTCAAAGTTCAAGGCCTACCTCTTGTAGCACACCCTTCAAAGTCAAGAATCACACCACCTTCTAGCTTCACTACACAACAAGTCCTTACTTCCTATGGTGATCTATGCGCAACAAGGATGAGGAACAAGGCTTGCACTAGCTTGGTGTATGGTTGAGGTGAGGGAGGGAGTTGTCTTAAGCAAAGTCTTCTAGCTCCAAGGAGGTTTGTAGGTTCGGTTATGGGAGTGAGGGAGTGAGGAGAAGAGGAGTTGGCTGCACAAAATGAATGGGGGCAGCCCCTCTTGTGCGCAAATTTAAAGGGAGAGGGGAGGAGGTTGCAATGATTTAACATCATGGTAAAAATCTGATTGCTTGAAGAAGTGGGGCTGCACACAAGGGTTGAATCAAGCAAAGGGTTTGCTTCTAGCTTACTCTATTTACATGCAAGGATGGAGGAGTGATATGTTCAGATTTG
>JAVKPL010006522.1:0-26640 GCA_032173675.1 Gastrolobium villosum | reverse complement strand
ATCCCACCCAAACCTTTTTTTAATGTGAAACATTTTCTTTTCCTCCAAAGAAAAAGGTTGATTAGCTAGAACTTTCAATCCTCTTCTTAATATATTTTATAAAAAAGAAACAATTTCGTTGCTTTTCCTTTTAATGGGAATGTATGGAAGCTGCTTAAAAACTGGTCGATTAAGCAATTATTTCTTTAGGTTTTTGGTTAGGTTTAATATTTTCATCATCAATGCACGTGTGACTGGCATATATATGCTTGTGATTTTCAAGACAATTTCATATTTCATTTACGTCCTCTTCTCCCAATGAATTTAAAATATATATAAGAGTTTATTTACACATTCTCATAAATCTTAATCCTCTATTTCTAAATAAAATTTCAAATTATATTTTTCAAAATAGCAAAATGCTCACTTATGCAAAAATACATATTGCTTTCACCCAACTTATCTATTTATACAGCTGATCAGTATCTACTTTCTTAAATATTAAAAATCAGTTATTTATTTTAAATATATCTTTGCTTAAATTGGAGATCAACATATAGCAGTAGTGCTTGAACATAATTGAGATAGGTTGTTGTGTGTATCAATGTATCCCTTAGATAGCAAGAAAAGAAAGGATACTTGATAAGATAATCTTAAACATGCGATGTTAAAGACAATAACTTCACATCTCTTCCACCATGAGTGAGGCATTGAAGTGGTGGTAGAGTTTCCCTTTTGCGAAGAATCATACGGTTTTTGAAATGTTTGAATATACAAGGGTGGTTCTAATAATCATGTCAGCCCCGATTTCGTTGAATTGTTACGCACTAAGAATCCATCCATTATTTTTGGCAAGTCAACCCACAATAGTATTTACATATGTATATAAGACCCTGCGATTCCACTATTAGAGGCATTCCAAAAACTCTCTTTTTTCTTACACGTTTTTTCTTTTTCAGAAAGGGACTGTAAAAAAATAAGGGGGTGGAACTTGGAAGAGAGCTAGGAACGTAAGTGCTTGACAACATACAATATAATAATTTGTTTATTTTGCTCTATTATCAAATACAAATAATTTTAACCTCAAGGGGTGATACTACAGCTGGAATGTGAGTTGTGCCCAATAAACAGATTGAAAAGTCTAGCGAAACAACTTTGGCCGATAGCAAGAACCTCAAGCTCTATGCCACGAAAGAAATTAGTCTCATCCAAATATATGATGACATCCTGAAAAAAAAATACAAATAATTTTGTAAGTGAGAGTATCTTAATAGGTAATTTATCTTTGTAGTTAATTATATTGAGCTTTTAAGTAAGGGTTTATGTTTATTATGTTGTAGGAAAAGTGATTGTGTAATGTTATAGAGATTTGTTTTGCGTGTCATATGTTTTTTTTTTGTTTTAAAATGTGTGGGCCCCACAAAATGTTGTGTGTGTAGGAAAGTTTGTTGTATTATGTTAAAGGATAAAATGAAAACCCTTTAAGTAAACATACACCACTTATAAATGTAGGAAGCAACTATCTAAAATCAGATATAGTGGTGTTCATAATCACATACTTAACACGTACGTTATAACAAGATAAAAAAAATCTCGCCCTCGACAGATAAGAATCATAGTAGACAATTTGGTATGGCATTCAATAATTAGATGTACATAAGTATTCAAACAAAGTTACATTAAATTGGACATATCACATTGTAAGGAAGTATTATAATGTCAGTGCAAGAGATATGTTTTCACAAGCCACAAGGATTGATCTTGAGAGATTTGAATAGTTTGTATTAGATTATATGTTCAATTTTTACTAATATATCCAAAAAGAAAAAAGAAAAATGAAAAAAGAAAAAGATGTGTTTCCCCTTTTTCCCCGTCGGCCGGAAAGAAGATATGGTTCTTGACGCACAGTAATTTCGAATCAATACGTATGCCAAAAGAAAACGAAAATTCCAATCACACGTGCGATACTACTTAATGCAATGTGGTGGATGTATTGTGGAACTCATTTTGAGGTTATTATTAACATAGCAGTGTCTTTGGCAAATGTAGTGGAGAACACATTATTTTCAGGTACTAATGAACAAGGACTTAATGAGTTGCACCGTGTGGCCATTTCTGCCCAATAATATGGGCACTGCCAATTCCACTAATAATTCCCTACGAACCTACTTTACAGTTTACACTACCACTTTTTAATATTTTCAAGCTTAAAAATCCAATTCTTCATTAGCCGTATATTGTCATAGGCTGTTGTATGGATCAAGCCTGTAGTGACAAATATGGATGAAGAAGTTTCTTGAGTGATTGGTTTCCACGTTAGTGTGGTGAATTTGGCGTGTATAAAATGATTGGTAAATCTTCATCTAACAATTTAAGCTTTTGGTAGGATGATCATAAAATCAAGAGTTCGATCATTATTGTCCTTCATTTTCTAGTAGAATTAAATTAGCACAGACATGATCCTGGTGCATTGTTCACTCTTCAAGTCCAAATGACTCTTACATGAGGGAGTATGTTAAAAAGATATAATATAAAAAACTATTGAAGGCTCGTATGAGCAAGACAATCACTTTATCATGGTATAGAGCCAAGGTGACCACGTGATCACGAGTTTGATCCTCGGCGCTTCAATTTTTAGTGAAATTAAATTAACATAAGGTATACAAAAATAAACTTGTACAATATTGAATGTTACACCACAAAAGACTCTTGCGTGAGGAAATGTGATAAAAAATATAATATAAAAATCATTAAAAATCCATCACTTAACAACCCAAGCTTCTAGGCCCATCACTTAATTGGTGAAATAGTTGCTTATGGCGATTTTTAATTTTAGAGAATGAACTGATAATTCATAAATCAATTATTTTTTTCTTAATACATTATTTATTAAATATATATATTGTAAAATATGTTATTAGAATTCTATTAAATATATACTCTCTATGAGTTGAAAGAGAAATAAATTATGTTATCAAATTTATTTATTTATTTTTTAAAAAACCTCTTACTCCTAAATACAAAAAAAATAGAATTAAAAATAAAATGATTATCATACACACTCATAACTATTAGGTTACTTGTAAAAAAATTAAATTAAAGAATTTATTATTATTCCTTTTTTATAAAAGATGCAACCCGTTCAAACCATGACATTCAACTACAGTAACGAGTAGAAGCACTAGGAAACGAAAAAGTTGCCAGACCACATATGTTACCTGTCAATCCAGGCCAAAATAGTACTTATGTATATGATTAATTATTATTACATTTTTGATAGATTGATTAACAAAATTAATGCTGTAATTTGATGCCGTACGCATTCAAATATAATAATGTCATTCCCCTTACACAGCCATTATTAAATTTAATTACCAGGTGGAAAACTAGAAGATAGGAAAAAAATAATAGAGAAAAAGGAAAGAAAATCTTGCAATCCCTGACCACTAAATCAGTAAATCTAGGATAAAGTCAGAAGTAGCAAACTTTAGTAAGAAAAGCGTCACACGCGAATTCACAGAATTAACTTTTTTTAATCAACACACGCCGTCTTACATATTTCTCTCTTATTTATCTGTGGCAATGCAATTTCAGACTTGCTGTCTCGCTCAGCTCCTGCTCCTCGCACGTGGCTTCAGAGACAAGCGTGAAAACTTTTAATAAATATGATCCTAAAAATGGATTATTAAGTACTTATTAAATATTGTTTATAATAAATATTTAAAATTTTGTTAAAAATAACTCTTAGTTGTTAAGAAAATACACGAGGAGCATCGTATTCAGTAAAAAATAAAAGCGCACCGCAACAGTATCAACGTCGGGATCTCATGCATTAGCGCATGCTTTTGGCTCGTGGATCAAGGAGACTGTAATATTGGGTCAAACTATACTTATTACAATAACAAAGCTATATGTAAAATGTGACTTGCTGTGATTGGTTCAAGAGTTCAATAATCAAGTACTATATGACCCATGCTCTTGGTATGCATCCTCCACGCCAATTGCAATGTACGGTCACCGCTGAAGCTGAGAAGATTAGGTAAGAATAGGGTGTTAGGTTTGAATTTTGCTAATGCTAATGCGATCGCACCAACTCCCAATGAGATGCCGACGCGTGTCCAACTGTGAGTCCGGACAGCAATAACACCACCAATTTCGGATATCTGATGCTCCTTTTGCATATTTTGCGCTCATCCTGTATCATTATTTTTCTGTATCGATCATGTGACACGTCACAGAACTTACTGTCAGTAATTGTGAATTTGAAGAGCTGTATTATCATGGAACTAGGGATTGCAAATAAGTTAGCACGTGAGTTATTTAAGGCAGATAATTACTCGACGAATTAAGTGTATGAATTTATAAGTCAAGCGTAATTCATGCAATGAGGGGTGTTAATATAGGTTTTCACAATGCGCGTGGACCTGCGATATGACATGAAAATTCGTGTTCGGATTGATGCGCAAAAAAATTCGTGTCGTGTTGGAAAAAATGACATGTAAAAAATTCATGTCGTGTTCGTGTTGACCCATATTTTTTTAAATTATTTAATTTTTAATTTATTATTATTATTATTATTTTAATTCTTTTAAATTTCGATCCATTTTAAAAAAAATTGTCAATTACTGTTTTGACCCCTATTTTACGTGTTATTCGTGTCGTGTCGTTTCAACCCGCAAAAAATTCGTGTCGTGTCAGTGTTGAAGAATTTGATACGAATAAAAATTTGTGTCGTGTCTGTGTTGATGTATTTGTGTCGTGTCGAATTCGTGTCATGTCAACCCGTTTTGACACCCCTACATTCAAGGAATGAATAAAGTTTATGTTTTCTTAAATTTGATAAACCAGCCCGTTTGTTTGGACTTTTTAAAAAAGTAACTTTTATCTTTTCCTTATTTTAGAAGTATTGTTTATAAAAGTTAAAGCTATTTATATTTTTATAAAAATATTTAGTTTTTGAAAATAAATTGGCTTTTGACTTTTGCTTTTCTTAAAAGTTAAAATTTTTAACTTCTGAAAAAAATAAATTTTTGGCTTTTTTTGTGACTTATGTTTTTTTTAAAAGCAGACATCCAAACGAACTAAAAACGAGAAGTGCTTTTTTTCTTGAGAAAAAGCAGCTTCATGTGGTTTTTCCTTGAAAATCCAATCCACAATACAAAAATTATGTTTATAAGAACATATTTGTTGTGATGTATAGGTATGACAATATAAGTTTATATTAATACGTTATGATATTTTTAGTTATTTGGGTAGGATCATTATATAGTATAAGCTAATATTATTAAAATCGGCTCGATTATTGATCCTGTCGAGATACTGGATCACTTGATTAACCGCATGACCCAGCGATTATTGTAAATTTATAATCTATATTAAAAAACTTATAAACATACTCAATTAATAGCTGAAAAAATAATATAAATTCTAAATATTTTAGTATAAAATAATTAATTACAAATTATTGTCCAATAAAGAATCAAACTTGCTTGTGATACTGGTGTTTCAGGTTCCGGAAATGACATTTCTAACTATAAATCAAATCAAAATTCCCTGCATAATGTATAACTGAGATAATATTAATATTGTATGTACATAGCCTATGTAAGTCAATAAATAACAGATCACTCAAATATGTCAATTATATTTTCTTTTAAATAAACTGGGTCAGGTCACACCGAATCCAATGCATGCGCGATTCGTCGATTCACTCTGATCGGTTCCTGCGTTAGTCTGAGATTTTTAATAACGGTATAAACTTATACAACAAAATTCCTTAATACATATATAATTTAAGTAGTATTTCTCCGTGTGTTTGAGTTAAAAAGAGGGCATCTACACTGCTGGAAAAGTCGCGAATAGTAAGGAAAATTTGCGAGGGAAATATTCGCTTGCAAACTGCGACGGAATTTGCAAGCGAAAAATAATTGCGAGGGAAAATAGGCAAGACTTATGTTACTCCATTGCCGTCGCAGAATCCCTTGCAGTTCGGTCGCAATTCCCTCGCAATTTGCAAGGGAAATTCAATCCCTCACAAGAATTAGAAGTCTGTGATGGAAACAGCGAAGGAAAAAATTGGCGACGGAAGTTCCCTCGCAAAATTTAGGATATGAAAATTGCAACTAAAATTTCATAATTTCCCTCACAACTTCCCTCGCAAATTGCGAGGGAAAATACGCAATTTGCGAGGGAATATTTTCCCTCGCAAATTGTGAAGGAAAGAAGGAATATATTCCCTCACAAAATTCAAAAACAATATATAAATCAAATTTAAGAGTGACAAAGGCATAAATTGTTCGTCGCATCATGCGTATGGGAAAAATCATTAAATATGTCGTCACATCCTTTACGGCAGACATTGAGTGCATGTAGTAACAGTAGTACCTATGTTAGCTAGTCATAGGAAAGATAAGACTCTGTTGATATTTAAGGTGTGTGTAAAAATTGTTCAATAATGAGAAGCAGAGAAAAATGTTTAAAACATTCCTGTTCCAATCACCTCGTCGTAATCACTGTGCAAATTAAATGAAAAGTGATACATACTTCCGATGCCACAAAAAGGGCATTGGTCTTTGTAGTTTGGGTTTAACTACTTAATTAAAAGTCAAGTCCAGCCCAATAAAGAAAGCTAGGGTTCCCAATTCAAGATGTTCAATAGCTTTTTGAACATGCATGAATAGCGTTTTGAAGACAAGGGAGTATGAAAATCAGTCAGTATAAGAGAAAATAGAGAGAGAGACATTTCACAAACTTCACAGAAGAATTGAAGAAGGAGTAATCTTTGATCATTCTACGATATATCTTTCATCTACCGTTCGGTCCAGCTGAGATTCTGTTAGTAGCATCACCAAAAATTCGAAACCAACACTACTATGTGTGTACGATTCTACTGCAGGCAACAATCTTGAGAGAGTTTTTTTTCTTCTTAAGCTCACTGTTGGATCGTGCTGAAATACTTTAAGCAAGAGTTACACTCATTATACTTCATATCTAACGGTCAGTTTGTCGATTGGAGCTCACACACACACACACATATAACTTTGAATGTGTGTGAGTAGCATTTTACTAACAAGAATACAAGTGAAATCAATCACAATAAGAGAAAAGAGAGAAGAAACCTTCAGAAAATAAGCTAATTTAAGAACAAGAATGAACAGTCCTTGATCATTTTTCGATATGTCCTCATCTACCGTCCGATCGAGCTCAGATTTTGTTGGCATATTCCTGACTCATCATTATTCATATCCAATAGTGGCATTTCTGGTTGGAGGCCTATAGCATCACGAGAAATGGCAACGATCTTAAGAGAATGTTTTTTTCTTAAGTCCACCGTTGGATCGTGCAAAAATACTTTAAGTAAGGGTTGCGCTCATTATACTTTATATCTAACGGTCATTTTTTCGATTGGACCTCTGAAGATTTGTGCAAATGAAACATTCGATGACAGTATTCCTACTCTATTCTAGGCAATAAGATTCGAAGGGGAATGTCTTTTGCTCAACCATTTGATTGTTCTCAATATTAGTTAGTCCAACCATGATGTTGGTACTTTTGTCAACACACATAATTGCTTCTTATGAAGAATACATATAGTTTATAAGAAAAAAATATGCAATAGAATAGATACGACATTGTCAAGCCTCATGTTTAAACCATGTTTCTTACTCCCGCCAAATAATGGTTGGCGCAATATAAACGCTTGAATTATTTGATGTTTGAAATACGGGAGGGAACAATCAAAGCCGAGTATTATAAATAATTGAATATAAAACAAATAATATAAATAAGAAAAATGTAATTAAAAGAAAAAAGAAACAAATACGTAACTTTAATGTAAATTTTTTTTAATAATTAAAATTTAAAAAAGTGATGATTAGTACTATTAATAAAAAAATATATGAGTAATAAACAGATCTTTCTCCTTAGTGTAATTTGTAAAAGTTTGTAAACGGAGATAAAACCTTATTTTATCAAAAAGTATGTTAATAAATATTGGAAATAAAATTAATTATTTTAGAATATTTTAATTAAATGAAATTTCAATTATTATTATACATTAAAGAAATTATAATTTAAATTTTACATTGAAAAATAAAGTATGGTAAAAGTGAAAAATGAAATTTTCCCTTTCCCACGTTTTGGTGCGCACAACCTCCCCCTCTTTACGGTTTTTCAGTTTCCCTCTTTTTCTCAAAACCCACTATTGTTCCCTCCTTGGACCGTCTTGTCTCTCAAATTTGTGTGGTTAGTTACTTGAATTTGTGACACTCCGTGGTTCTAAGCGTGGATATCCCGTTCCACTGGTTCGTCTCCGAACAAGGTTTTCTGGCGAGAATCAACTCCTCACTGTCATATTTGATGGTTGTTGTTGTTCACTTTTGCCGATATACTATTGAATTTTAATTGTTTATCCAGTATTTTTTTGGATTTTTGTTGCTCAATTTATGTTCATTTGGAATCCTTGTTATTTACTGGAAAATTAACAAAATTTAATACATTTTTTTATTTTAATTCCAGAATTTGTGGCGGAAATTTTGAAAATTCCCTTGCAAAATTCGTAGCATTTTGCAAGGAAAAATCAAAATGTTCCCTTGCAAAATTCGTAGCATTTTGCAAGGGAAAATAAAAATGTTCCCTTGCAAATTTTGCAACGGAAATTTAATACACCCCTTGCAAATTCTGCTACAGAATTTTGCGAGGGAAATTATACTCGAAATCTCCGTCGCTATCTGCGAGGGAAAAACACTGTAGATAGGTCTATTGTTTGCGAGGAAAATTTACTTTTTTGCAAGGAATCTTTTCCGTAGCAATTTGCGAGGGAATTGTCATATGACAAATTTCCCTTGCAAATCTATTTGCGATGAGGGTCTTAGCGAGGGATGGTGTTCTCTCGCAAATTCCGTTGCAGACAATTTTTGCAAGGGAATTTGTCCCTTGCTGATTGTGAATTTTCTAGTAGTGTTATTTCATGAAAAATGTCCTAAACATTTATGTCATTTATTTTTTTCACAGAATAGAAACTGAATAAATTTGATCATTAAATTAAGTGATGTTATTTTAGATAAATTAAACATTCATAGGTACGTAATATTATGATTGATATTTACTTATGTGAGGGTGTTTCAATTAAATTTTAAGTTGTGTGAAATTTTATAAATTTCATCAACTCAATAAAATACTTTGAAATTATTTGTTAGATTGTTACGGAATGATAATTTTACACCCAATATTAGTATTACGCCTGATCTTACTTGTATCTAATGATCATAATTTATTAATAATTTGAACTATTATAATATGTCGGACAAAGGTCTCACTCTCACCTTTAATATTGTAGGAAAATTCATTCGTCACTTTCTTATTATAAATAAGGATATTCCCATTAGCTACAAGTATGTTCTTTTTGCTTTGATGTCATCACCCTCTCATCAAGGTCCTAATTAAATTAAGCAGGAGAGTCTTTGTTCATACCCGTCGTGTACTTGCACTACATACTATAGTCATACCTTGACAAATTCAAAGATGGAGCGTACAAAACAAAAACAAAAAAGTAAACGAAACACAAACTTTGTTAAAAATTAATTGCACTATCAACTTTTATTTTGAAATGAGTTCCAATTAAATAATGATCTTGAAACTTGACTCGTTAAAACTCTCAGGCCGACAGAATAAACTCGATTTGTAATTTAGTATCTAGCCAAACCTGAGCCCATAGCTGAATGAAGAGAGTGGGCCAGTTTGTTGAGTTACGTAAAGGATTGGGATAGTTGAATCAAACCAATTAAATCTGTTACTTGTTATAAATATAATTATCGGTATGTGGCTTGACTTATTTATAAGAAATAAAAGCTTGATTTAGCCTGTTTAAAAAAAATATGACAACAAAATTTTATCTAAATAGAATTTACAATCATCGGCACTAATAATTCCACAAATATTCATAAATTCAATATATATTCAAACATCATAATATAGAATAAAATTACTCAAAAATTATATTTAATCAATAAATTAGGGTGAAATCGATTGATGAGAAAGAAATGACTATTAATAAAAATAAAAATATTATGCCATCATGAGAGGTTCTAAAGCCGAATTTTTGAATTGAAATCTGAGATCTTTTTGTTAAACGAATTTTTATACAAATTCAAATCTGATTCTAACAATCAATTTTATACATGTAAACTTAAAGTTTCATTAGCGGAGAAAAAGACCGAAATACTTTTATAACCCCTAAAACCAAGTAGCAGCAATATTTGATATTTGTTGATCACGCGTGCTGTGCAACACGAAGAAAATTCCCGAGAGAGAGTACACAAAGTTACGGACCCCAAGAATACGGAAGAAAATATCAATTACAATTTAGATTCCTTCCCCATTTCCCACTCCATAGTCAACCCATATTATCATATATATAAAGGGGGTCACCCATTCCCTATTTTCTGGTCAAAACATTGTTTTACAGATACAGCATTGTATAGTGTCTCAATTTACATTTTTCGTGTTTTTTAACATTAAAGTAAACCTCACGTCACCAACAACCAAGCAATGAACGATGCTACCTGCCTATGTCCGTAAAGCTTGTGTTTTCATGGGTCCAAAAGTGCATAGTTTTGGGTCCGATTTTGGGCCAATTAGTTCGTAGCCTTTGATTGGTGGCTCTATGGATTGTCATGGGTCATGGTGCTCGTATTGGCACTAGCGGTACATACTTACATAACATAAAGTAGATGCCTGAATGGTCCATTATGAGAAGCCCCAGTCACGGTTCTAATGTTGGATCATTATGGTTGGGTTTTAGGTTTTTTTTCTTCTAAATAGTTGATATATGGGGTCCAAAATCCCATCCAGAGAGGCCTCATGATTCATACTCTTTTGCATAAGTTTTTCTTATCCCTATTGGCCTAGGGTATTCCTTCACTTGAGTTTTATCTATCTATCTATTTTTCTTTTCTTTTTTGTAAGGATTTCATCTAAATATATTTGTTTATTGAAACAACTTTTTTTTTATCCTCTAAAAATGAAATTAAAATAGTGGAGAAAAATATAGTTAAAGTTGAAAGCATTAGAGCTCGCAAAAAAATTTGAGTTGAGATTTCATTCATGTCTTGAACACTTGGACATAGTAACTTCTTATAGTTTATGTTTATAATTCACACAAACATCTTATTCTAAATCATGTAGCAGTTCGTAATGTATCATTTAAATAATTAATTTACAATAACGATAAATCTTTTAAAATATAAGAAAATTTAAAATATAATATATAAATAAATAAAAAGTGTAGAAATATAAATAAATATAAATACATAGACAAGATTAATAATTACAGAAATATAAATTATTAATTATATAAGCAGATAAGATAATTTAAAATGTACAAAAATGTAAATTAATAAGCATATATACATCAGATTACTAATAATGACCTAAAACATAAATTGCACAAATATAAATATATATATATATATATATATATATGAAAATAAAATTAATTATCATGTGTAGAAATATAAAATTAATAAATATATAGATGTACAAAATTAGGTTTTTTTCACCCTTTTGCTCCTTATTAATTATTTAATAACCATTTTGCCCCTTACTCAGAATTATCTACCAATCTGCTCGTCTTAAATCGATTAAATTGAATATTTAATCGATTAAATGGTCAAATGAAGATTTGATCGATTAAATCTTCAACTTAATCGATTAAATCTTCCTCTTTATCATAAGAACAACCTTATGTATGGAAGATTTAGTCGATTAAATAGGGAGATTTAATCGACTAAATCCTCAAGTCAACGATTTTTGTCTATTTTGAGATTAAATTTTTGGCTTAATCAATTAAAGAGGGGCAGATTGGTAGATAATTCTGAGTAAGGGGGAAAATGGTTATTAAATAATTAATGAGGGGCAAAAGGGTGAAAAAACCTACAAAATTAAGTATTACGTACTGAAATATAAATTACAATATTATAAATCAATAAATATATACATATATAAAATTATTTATAACATGGAAAAATATAAATTAATAAATATATGCATATTGCATAAATATATAAGCACGTCACGGCCAACTATATTGAAACCATGTCTTGACTTACTGCTAAGGGCCTGTTTGGAGTACCTGATAAAGAAGATGAGATATAATAACTTATCATATCCTACTTTTATCTGTTGTTTGGTGGGTCAATAGGATATGATTAGCTTATCCTATTTCTTATCCTATGGGAGGAGCTGGGTTTTGATTCAATAGGATAGGATACCAACATTGGATACCCAATATATTCTCATGCTACCCAATATATTCTCATGCTACCCAATATATTCTCATGCTACCCAATATATTTGTATTTATTGCATTATATTTTAATTTTTCTTTCTCCTTTTTTCTTCTTCTCATAATCTTATCTGATTGCTAATCAGGTGCTCATCAAACACAAGACATGATATAGACTCATCAGCCTTATATCATATCCTATCCTTATCAGTCTCATATCATATCATACTCTTATCCTATCCTGTGCACCAAATGAGTCCTAAGGGCATGTTTGGTGCATAGTATAGTATAAGGCCTGATAGTATAAACCTGATTGAATTTTAATACTATCCAGGTTTGACACGGTATTATAAAATAATATATTGTATAAGATAATATCATATAGTATTTGGTAATGCACTATATAATATTATATAGGATAAAAATAAATGTTTTTAATAAAAATATCCTTTAATAAAGAATTTATATAATTCTTCAAAAAAATGTCATATGATATTAATTCTTATAAAAATTTATTGATCAGTGTGTCCAAAACATAAATTGATTTTTATAAAAATAAAAATATTCAATATTTTAAAAATTAATATATTGAAAAATTAATTTTTTATTTTAATATATTAATATTAAAATAATATATTAATTTTTGATAATTGCACTCGTCAACGATATTAATACACTAACCTCTTATCAGGCCTTATCCTTCCCTCCTAGGCTAGATTAAGTTATATATCATTTTGATGTATTAAGGGGTCCTGCTGTATAAGCTTATATTATATGATAGTTACACCAAACAACTAAAAATATCATAACATATAATATAAACTTATACTATCATACCTTATACTTCACGTCCATAAAGCAATCCATGTAATTAATGGATAGGAGTGCACAGAGAGCACCAACGCGGAAATGAGATTTGACCTACAAAACAAAAAACAATTAAATTAAGGTAAGATGCATTTTTTTTTAACCGACTACATCATGCCTTTGGGCTTTGAGAACATTGCCTTTTTCCTAAGCTAAGATGGATTCTTGGAATGACACGATAATTAGAACCTTCAATGAAGCCCAACTATTTGCATTAAATCATATAGAGCCCAGCGCTCAATTTTATTTTATTTTAAACAATGGGGAAAATAGAAGGGATAAGTGGATAACTACCAATCACCAAGAAGTTATTCACAGCAGTACAATTAATGGCGTTTGGCGTGCTACTGCAATTATGAAACGACGACAACTGAGAAAATGAAACTATTGTAAGTAACAATTGTTGTGTGTTGTTGGAATAAGAGATTTCTTTTGTTTTATACCATTTATTACTCCCTCTTCCTTATTTAAAAATATATATCCTTTATTTGAAAAAGTGGTCATATTCTTTGAAAATCATTGATAGAAAAGAGAGAAAAATATATAATTTTTTTTTATACATAAAAATGTATAATTTTTAAATCAGTGACTATAAATAAATAACATGATTTTTTTATTTGACACGAGAGGATACACATCCATCCTTTATCAATTTTCAAAATTTAGTAAATCAAAGTTCAATAACAAGTGAAGTCTACAAAAGTTTTATGAAGTTTCACTTACTGTTTAAAAAAAAAAAGTGGTACGCCTACGTCCAGATACCATACCACCATAAAAAAATTAAATTTTAATAGACATAAAATACAATAAGTTTACTTTTACTTTATTATCAGTATACATTTTTCTTTATTATTTAAGTAACTATTATTAAATAATAATGTAAAAAAAAAAAACATTCTATGTTTGTGTGCATAAAAGTTTAAATTTAATCTATGGGACATGTTATATTTACAAACTTTTTTGTTTACAAACTACATTAAGTATGACCAGTCCTACTTTAATCATGCACTGTAGGATTGGTCGTACTTAGTGTAATTTATAAAAAAATTGTAAACGGATCCTATCTTTTAATCTATTGTTGATATATAATTTTTATGTTATTATTTAACAATATATTATCATTTAAAAAAGTTAGACTTAGTTAGTAATTGTGATAGTCAATTACAGAAAAATTTAATAAATTTAATTATTTTATATATACTGAGATGATAATGCAAAAAAAATTTACTTGAGTTAAAATTAAATTCAAATATAAAATGTAGCTAATTGAATTTGGATCCAACAAATGTGTGGCATGTTACAGCATAATTGTATAGAGGAAATTAGGTGGTAATTATTAAAAAAAAAAATTGGTTTTATCTTAAAGCAACAAAGTAAACGTGTTCAAAAATATTGATAGAGTTTGTCTGCTAGGGTTTGCCCTCGTTGTGCGTGCCTTTTCCATGCAAAAGATGGATGAGCGTGATTTGGATGCTGATGAGAAGGATATTCTACGGCAAAGTAAAAAAATATAAAAATCAAACGGGGGGAGGCAACCGTCTCTAATGAGAAAATCATAGATGAAAAGGATGAGGAATGGATGAATGGAAAAAAAAGTTTTAAGGAGATCTTGATGAGGCATAATGGCGAATGGGAATCGGATGAAGATTAGCATCAGGAATCGGCAAATGATATGTTGGTGGAGAAAAACGACAGTAGCACTCCGGAGGTCCGTATGGAAGCACGTGAGGATGGAAGAATAAATTTCAAATTATCGGATAGTTTCAAAGAACGAGCGTGGAAGCCTTGGAAGCAATCTCTCATAGTCAAGATTTTGGGGAAGAAAGTAGTGGTGAATTTTATGAAGAAGAGGCTCGAGAATATGTGGAGGAGGGAGGGCAGAATCTATGTAACAGACATTGAGAATGACTATTTTTTGGTGAGGTTTGAGAACAAGAAGGATATCGAGTTTGCTCTTATGGCTGGACCGTGGATTATCTTTGACCACTATCTGGCCATTAGAAAATGGGAACCAGATTTTCAAGCTCACACAACATCTAAAAGTAGGGTTACTGCATGGGTCAGATTGCCTGGGTTTCCTGCAGAATATGTTAACACTCCTTTGATCCAAAGTGTGGGCAACTGGATTGGTGAGTTTGTGCGGTTGGACTCAGCAACTACAAGGTTGGCTAGGGGGAAATTTGCACGGATTAGTGTGGAGCTTGATTTGAAGCAACAATTGAAAAGCGAGTATTTTATTGAGGGGAGGTACAAAAAAATAGAATATGAGGGCCTTCATTTAATTTGTTTCTATTGTGGTACATATGGGCATAATGCAGAAACATGCCCTTCTGCAGTGCAAACATAAGGTAAAAATACGGTGGGCAAGTCGGATCTTCATGAGGAAGTAATCGATCAAATAAATAATCACGAAGGAGAGGAGAAACACTCTCAGTTTGGCCCTGGATGGTTGTTAATAGGAGCAGGAGAGGAAGAGTGCAAAGTGGAAAAGGAGGTAACGAGATTGTGAGTAAAATCCAAATTCTGAAGCCTTCCAAGTTGAGAAAAAATGTATGGAAGGAAATATGAGTCGCGAGGAAGATGGGGATGGAGTGAAAATTAATTTAGACAATCAAAATTCTCTAATTTCAACTGAGAATACGAAGCCAATGGAGTTGAAGGAAAAAGTGACGTTGGTAGAAACGGAAAAAGAATTTAAACTTATTTCTGATGGGAGGGAGGTGACTAGTTCTGAAGTGCAAAGAAATGAAGGAGAAGAGGGAGTGGATTCAAAGGGGTCGAAATCTCTAAGGAAATAAAAGGCAAAGGACAATTAATAAGATTATAGAGGAAGTAGAGCACAATTTGGTAGGCAAAAGTGCTCATTCTGATATGGTTTTATTCGATGGGATTAATTAGGAGCATAAAGTGCATGGGAGAGTGAAGAGTGAGAAAGTTCCCACCAAAGAACCGAGACCTCCTGATCCTTTTTCAGTAATTAAAGGGGGAATAAGGAAAAATGATCAATCAAGACTAGATCAACTGTATCGATGAAGAGATCAATGTTGCAGGTGCATGATCAGCCTGCGAAAAACTCAAATCATTGTTAATGTCTTTGATCTTTTGGAATTGCAGAGGGGCGGCGAAGCCTAAGCTAGGGAGGACCCTTAAACGTATAATGGCGAAACATAAGGTGTATATGGTTGTTCTTATGGAGACTAGGACTGACGGGAGTAAGTGTAAAAAACTTCGGAAGAAAATCAATTTTGATAAAATGATAATAGAAGAAGCGAATGGTTTCTTTGGAGGTATTTGGGTTCTTTGGGATTCTGCAAGAACTGAGGTTCATGCGATTAAACAAACAGACCAGTACATTCACATGAAGGTGAGTTTGGTTGATAGTTTGAGTTTTCTTTGTACTGCTGTTTATGGTAGTCCTCATGACGTTAGTCGTCACCTAATGTGGGAGGAAGTTATTCAGCTTAGTACGTTAATTCATGAGTCATGGATAATGGCCGGTGATTTCAATGACATAAAGGCTAGTAGCGAAAAAAAATGTGGTTCATTTCCTGACCTTGCAAAATGCCAGAGATTCCAATATTTTCTTGACAGTTGTCAGGTGGAGGATGTGGAATGTGTTGGTTCTAAGTATACTTGGCAAGGCCCAAAAAGGAATCATTTGGAGCGGGTATTCACGAAGCTGTATAGAGTTTGTGCAAATGTGAGTTGGAGAATTAATTTTGAAGAGGCTGAAGTGCGAGCTCTGCCTAGGATTTTATTTGATCATAACCCATTGTTGTTAATTATGAATAAACAACAACAAGAATGGAGTAATAGGCCATTCCGTTTTCTGGGAACTTGGATGGACCATCCTAGTTTTGAGGGGCTAATGGAGGAGAAGTGGAACTCCCGAGTTGAAGTCTGTGACATGTTAGCTAATTTCATTCCTTATTTAAAGAAGTGGAACAAAGATGTGTTTGGGGATATCAATAAAAAAAAGAATATGTTTTCCCAGCAAATTACGAGTATTCAAGCAAAAATAGAAAGGGCTGATAACATTAGGCTTCAGGAGCTGGAGGAGTAGGTTCAGAAAAATCTTGATATGACTTTGGAGCAGGAAGAACTTATGTGGTTCCAAAAATCTAAGCATAAGTGGATTGTGGATGGCAATAAAAACAAAAAATTGTATCATCTCAAGACTGTCATTCGTCGGTGCAGTAATAAGATTTTCAGTCTTCGGAATAGTTCAGATCAGTGGATTGAAGATTCAGCTGTATTAAAGAATCATGTCTGCAACTTTTATAAAGACCTATTTTCGTAGGAAGTGGTTGATCGTCGATGGCTTTCATCCGAGAGCATGTGGCCTAGTCTCACGCAAGAGGATCTGCAGGCACTGACTATCCCTCCAAATGATCATGAGATTTGGCAAAACATGTTTGATATGGGCGCCTACAAAGCTCCTGGTAATGATGGTTATCCTGCTATTTTTTTTCAAAGGCAATGGGGTAAAGTTAAAACTCAGGTTTGTAATGCGATTAAATTCATGTGGGCTCATCCTTAAGCAATTAAAGATATTAACTGAGCTTTATTAGTTTTAATTCCAAAAATTAAGAAGCCTGAGTACAGTGTGCAATTCCGTCCGATTTCTCTATGCCCAGTTATCTACAAGCTGTTAACCAAAATAATTGTTTCTCGGCTAAAACATGTTTTGGATAAAATCATTTCTCATGTCCAGGTTAGTTTTGTGCCAAATAGGGAAATCCAGGATAACATTACAATTGCTCAAGAGCTTATTCATGCTATGGACAAAATGAAAGGCAGAAAAGCGGACATGGCAATCAAAATTGATTTGGTTAAAGCTTATGATAGAGTTAGTTGGTCCTTTATGCGTAGGACTCTTAAGGAGATTCGAATCCCAGAAGTGCTGATTAATATCATCATGCAGTGTTTGTCATCTTCTAGGATCATTGTTTTATGGAACAGTGGAAAGGCTGAGGAGTTTGATATTTCAAGAGGTTTGCGTCAAGGAGATCCACTATCTCCTTATCTTTTTGTTATAGCTTTAGAGAAACTTTCTCACATTATTTTTACTGCCAATAAAGGAGGTTTGTGGAAGCCAATTAAGGCAGGGAGAGGAGGACCAGAGAAATCGCACCTAGCTTTTGCAAATGACTTGATGATGTTTATGGAAGCCAATGAAGATCAAATTCTCACCTTGTTAAAATGATTGAATATTTTTGAGGAGATGTCTGGCCAAAAATTGAGTGTTGATAAAACTGTATTTTTTTCAAAGAATACTCCCGCTGAAACAGTGGATAAAATTGTTCAAATTAGTGGTTTTAAGCGGGTTAGGAATATGGGGAGATACCTTAGAGCTATAATGCAGCATGGGCGAAATTGGAAGAGTTTATATGCTGGTTTAGTGGATAAAGTGCAAGAAAGAATGAGCAACTGGCAGAAACAATGTCTTTCTCAAGATGGGCGTATCTCATTATCTCCATCTGTGTTGTCTGCAATTCCTTATTTTCATATGCAAAGCTGTAAGCTCCCTAAATCAGTTTGCAATCAAGTTGAGAGAATTCAGAGGGATTTTATTTGGGGAGATCAAGATAATCACCGAAAACATCATCTTATTAGTTGGAATGTAATTACTGCTTCGAAGGTTGATGGTGGTTTGGGATTCAAACGTCTTGAGCTTATGAATGACGCCTTTTTGGCTAAAAAAAATGTGGAGGATGTACTCGGAGCCTCATCAGTTATAGGCGCATGTACTTCTTTCTAAATATAAGAGGGGTAGCAGAAATCAGGCTATGTTTGAAGCCAGGAATGGAGATTCTAGTATTTGGAAACATATGTGTAGGATGTGGCACACTATGGAAGGAAACTTGTGGTGGGATTTGGGTTATGGAAAGGAGATTCGGTTTTGGTGTGATAAATGGCTTCCGATGGATTGTATGCTAAGGGAGCTGGTTATTGATGAGGATAGTGTTAGAAATGACAATATGAGAGTGGCTGATGTGGTCACGCCTGCAGGGGATTGGGATATTGGGTTGATCCGGTCCATGCTTCCAAGTAATGTCTATAATATAATTTATAGTATTATGCCTCCAAATGATGAAGACAGACCGGACAGGCTGGTTTGGAGCTTCAATAATAGCCATTTAATCACGGTCAAAGAGATTTATAATTGTATTTCAGGTCATGCAATCGTGGATGCATAAGCTAGGGAAATGTGGCATTGCCTTTGGTCTTGGAATGGTCCTCAAAAGGTGAAAATCTCGATTGGAAATTGTTGCATCATCGGTTATTAACAAAAAGTAGAATTGCTAGATGGAATGAGGGAGTTAACAGATGTCCGTGTCGTGGGGATAATGAGGAAGCGATTTTGCATGTTTTGAGAGATTAGAACAGTGCAAAATGAATTTGGGGTCGGTTTCTTCCATATCAGTTAACAGACGATTTTTTCAACCAGGATCTTTATCAATGGTTGTATAGTTACTTTGTGAATATCCCTAGCGGTGTGCAAGAGAAGTGGCGAACAGCTTTCATGGTAACCTGTTGGAAAATTTGGTTTTGGAGAAATATGCAAATTCATGATCAAAATACTCCTTCCTTGGAGATCAAGACTGAGATTATTTTCAAGTTGGTGCATGATATTGAGGTTAGCAATAGTGGGGCTGGTAGGCATAACAATAATATTGCATGTAGTCAGTTAAATATTTGATGGCAGTTTCCTGTTGATGGCTTTGTAAAAATAAACACGGATGGAGCAACACGTGGTAATCCGGGATTGGCTGCTTGTTGGGGGATAAGGAATTCTCAAGGTATTTGGATAACTGGTTTCTCCTTTAGATTGGGTTTTTGCTCAGCTTATAAAGCAGAACTTTGAGGTATTCTTCATGGCCTTGAGGTGGCTTGGAATGCTGGCTACAGAAGGATCATTCTTGAAAGTGATTCGCGTTCAGCAATTACTGGGCTCACCAATCAGGGTGCAGCAGTTCGTGAGGAGCGATTGCTTTCTCGTATACGAACGTGAATTGGTAAGGATTGGGACGTGAGAATTCAGCATAATTTTAGGGAAAGGAATATGTGTGCTGATTGGTTGGCAAACTACTAGTTAAACTCAGCGGAGCAGGTTTATCATGTCTTCTTTGAAGAACCTCCTGGTGGAATTCTACTTTTGTTTTTGGAGGACCTTGCGTATGTGGGAAGAGAGCGTTTAATTGCTCTTTCTTGTAAGTTTGTTTTTTTTTTTTTTTGGTTACTTGTTTGCTGGGGGTTTAATCCACTTGTGTTTATCAAAAAAAATATATATATATGACTACAAGGGTCATCAATGGTGATTCATGCTGCAGTTAAGATTCAAGTTTTGGTCCATTTAAGACTCAGCTGGACGATAAACAGTTTTTCATTTTAGTACATTTTTTCTAGCCTAACAGTTTGTGCATGCGGAACAATGATGTTATCAATAATAAAGCAATGGTCTGCTTACAAAAAAAAAAAAAAAAAGCAATGGTCTAACGGTCAAATCGTCACATTGAATTGCTAATAAAGCTCGTATGCAGTAAGGTAGAATCTGCTTGATAACAGAACAATATAGAATTTTTTAGAAACTTTATCAGAAACTGAACATGAAGCTAATTATATAACTAATAGCATAAAGATAATGACTTAAAATATTTCCCGCAAGTGTACCTTAAGCTAGTAGCTCTGCCATTTTTTTGGTCTATTTTCCTCCCTCATTTTAAAAGTAGAACAAAATTAAACGAATGAAAAACTCCGAATGTGTACTTACACAAACAATAACTAATCCTTATTCCTCTCCCCCTTCAGTTTCTCAGTTCTCTCGCTGTTAAGAGATCTAAAATATTTAACAGCTGGTGATTACTCACTTCATGCAAAGAGCATGCAATGCATGGACCATTCATTTGATCACCCATCTTCCACTCATGACCAACCTTATAGTTTTGGTATCCTTTACGCTCAGCTCAGCTCAGGTCTTTTTTTGTTTTTTAAAAGAAAGAAAAAGAAAAAAGAAATTATTTGTAGCTATCTATTCTTGACTCATTTTTGTATTTTTACTTTGTGGGGGAGCACTTTCCATAAAACACACATAATGTCCTTTTCTGGAAAAGCATCCTATGGATGATGGTAAAAATCCCAATCCACATCATTCTACAATAGCTCAGCTCCACAGGATTTGTTTAGTTTCCTTCTTTTGGCATCTGGAGTATTATGTGATGAATTTGCACAAGAACCAGCATCTGTTTCATCACTTTTGTAGCTGAAGCACAAAACATCCAACACACCTATTGGGCTTTGCGGCACACAAGGGACAGAAACACTTGAATCATTGGCTGAGCCACTGTTTGATGACAGCTCCTGGATCATTTTAACACACTTCAATAATCTCTCCTGCCAAAACCCCCAAAACACAATGTTAATATCAATTAAACAACCATCATCAATTAATTTGATTAGTTACAAGTAATGAAACCAAAATGATCATGACAAAAAAGTAAAACCATCATTTATATTCACTTTTATTTTTTCCTTGTCATTGGACCACCATCTCTTACCTTTTCTACATATTGAATCAGAACAGAAATTGTTTTCCCAGTGTCAATTGTTTTGGTTTCCCCCACAACTGATATAGCCACTGCTGCTGCAATCTCAGATGGTTTGAATTCCAAGAAGTCAATCCCTGCATTGAATTCACAACATCCAAATTATCATCTCTGAATCCTCCCACCATAGTTATTATTACTTTGGACAATGAATTCAGGGAGGAAAACAGACAGGTACCTTTTAAAGTGCTGAGTATAAGTTGGATGGATTGCAAAATTGAAGATCTTAATGAATTTTGATCATCATTGATCTTGCAAAGGAAATAATCAATGAAGGAGAAAGGAGTAATTGGTTGCATTCTCCACTTCAATGTGCTCAGTATAAGAAGCTCCATTCTCTGTATGGTTTTAGCTTCAAATACAAACTTGGATTCACCCACCTAAGTAAAGACAACCCATCAGCACATGCAAAATTGATAAACATTGATTTAACAAGTACCAAGCATTGAAAAAAAAAAAAGATAATTTCTTACCTGCAAATCAAGACAAGGAGGAACTTCAGTCTCTTCTATTTTGGCTGCAAGAGATAAACACGCCACAGCCATCAATTGCATTGTCCAAGCTCTTCCCTTCTGCAAGTGAAAAGACTAGATCAAAACCACTAGAGAACATAGAAACAAAAACAAACAAAAAAAGGTTTTTTTTTTCTTTTTCTTCCTTCTCTTCATTCCTTGACTTACTGGTAATTCATATGCAGAAAGGAAGCGGTCCAAGTAATTTATGGATAGATATGCACAGAGAGGACCAAAACCAAAATGCAATCGAACCTATAAAACAAGGATATTGGTTCGTTAGTTAGGTCATAGCAAAAAGGGAAATCCTCATATCAAGCTAAATCCAGTTTGTTAGAGCAAAACTGGAATGTGAGTCTAGTTTTGAACATCTTAAAATGGATGAAAAAAAAGAATTCCATTCAGAATATCCAAGGAGAATCCAAGCATCCCAAAATTTACCAATGTAATCATCATCAAACACTGAATGATGTACGGAACTGTTATAATGAGTTCATTAACTCACGGTTCAGATTTCATTTCAGACCATCAAAAGCAAACACAATGATTTCAGAAACACCCCATTTTTTCACAAGCAAAAAACATTAAAATGAACATGCTTGAGAAAGATTAGAGTTTGGGTTCATTAAAGAGGATATAAAACCAAACTCACTCATGAACCCACCTTTTCAATCCAATCAATAGCCTCTTTTCTGGCCCCAAAGTCCAAATCCCCACTCTGCAGCCTATTCAAGTAACCGGCACCAGGCCAGTGTTGGCTTTCCTTTTCCACCATCAACGCCAAGCACTCATCACTCTGCAATGGCAACTCATCTGGGTAACCAAAGTCATCGCTCCTTGGATGATTGAACCTAGGACGCCACGAATCCTCGTACACATCCATCGTACCCCCATAATGACTATCGTCGAAAACACTGCTGTCCTCTGCACAAAGGAGGCTTGAAAAACAATCAAAACTGGGTGCCATTGCAATACCTTAAAAATCTCCCTCCTTCCAATTGCAGAGAACAAGCACAAAAATGAAGCTTTTTCCTTCTTTTTTCAAAGATTATAAATGGGGTCTGTGTTTCAGACACAATAGTTGTAGGTGTAGTATGATGAAGTTATTGAAATGATTAAAAGGAACAAATGACAATCTATGAAAACAAGAACAAAATCACTATAGAAATCACTATAGAAACCACAGTCCTTTGTTTCTTTCTCTGCTTATACTCTCTTTCAAACTTTGGCTGAAAAGACTGCCGCAAGATAGAGGCTTATGAAGGAAACGAACGCCCCTTTTTAGGGTAAAAGGTTGAGAGAGAGAGAGAGAGAGTGGGGTTGGGGACAGTGTTGTATATGTAAAATTCATAGAAAACAAGCAAGTGTAATTACTATTTTGTAATCATTTTGTGAGATAAACACGGATATTGAGAGAGAGAGAGAGAGAGACACTCCATAATTAATGAAAATAAGAACAAAAAGAATTAATAACAAAAAAATAAGAGAAAAGAATAAACATATTTATGTGAATATTTATTAGAAGCGAAACGTTGGAAGGTGTACCTGAAATATTAAGGAGAATATAAATCAATTTTAACGTGTCTGAATAATTTGCGGATGATCACCAATTTATCAACCCATCGTCGCATGTAAATATTTATACTCGGCATATTAATTTTACGCACACAAAAAATCCTTTAAATTCGGTCAACATGATAAAGTACGAGCGCCAATTATGTCTTACCTTCTTTCTTTCTTTTTTCCGTTGCCGTTTAACCCGAAAGTAACATTTATAACATTAATGCAATTTACAAATACATAGAGCGTCGCCACTGTTGGTCAATACAAAACGGACATCCCTCTTAATAGACTATAAACTTTCATAACACATACTTTTTTTTTTTATGTATTGAAATTTCACACGGTGTAAAAATATTGATAATAATAATAAATCACTTCAACCCGAAAATTTAAATTATTACGTAAGAATTTTTTTTTATAATTTATATTATTCTCTAACATATTTTTACACATAATTTTTTTTAGACGTGAGGGTAAGAATCCAATACACGTAATCACTTAGACACTATTAAAACTCAGATACTATATAAAAAATCAATTCAATTCACAAATATAAATTGTTGGATAAAAAAAAATTAGTTATTTATATTACTCTCTGACAAAAAAAATGCAATTGGTTGGGGAATTTTTGAAGAAAATGATAATCTTATTTATGCACGTTTAGTATAAAGTTTTTAAAATTTCTTCTCGAAATTTGATTTTTCCAAAAATTTGATTTTCTCATGTGTTGCAAAAATTTTACATTTTTTAGGGACAAAATCTGATTAATATTTTAACCTATTAAATAATTTTGATAATATTTCTAAAAAAATAATTTTGTCACTATATTCCTAATAATTATGATTTTCGGTATAAAAAATTATCCTCCCCCTAATCAACGTGAGAGTTGGTAATACACTAAGGGGACATTTGATATAGGAAAAAAAAAATTGTCCAGAAATTTTAATTTTCAAAAATATAATTTTTACTTCTAGTTTATGATAATATCTAAAAATATAAAATTTAGAAAAATGTAATTTCTCAAAAATCTTAAAGAATACCGCGCCATACTGCCCCTAATAGCAATGACAACCGTGGGTTATGGTTATAAACTTATAAATGGAAAACAAGGGGGGAAAGGGCAAAAGAGTAAAAGTGGAAGGGAGAAAGAAGAGAGGACCAATGGTACGTGCAGAGTGTGTTGTTTTCTCCCGTGTCGACGCGTGTGCTCCGCTGACATGAACGAAAGCGTCCGTTGCATTCTCATGTCACTTTTCTGTACTACGGACTACTAGCTGTCATTTCCCTCCACCCTTCCCCGCCAAATATCAACGTTTTTTCAATTTAATACTTATTGTTTTGCTACATATTCTATTTAAGAAAAAAATATTTATTATTTTAAAATATATAAAATTATATAATTTAAAAAAAATAATAAAACAATTAATATCTTTATTTAAAATAAAATCAAAAAATACTTCTTTTTTCCATAATTTTTATTAGTTGTATTTTTTTCTTATTTAAAATGATATAACTATATTTCACCAAAAAAAAATGATATAACTATATATTCGGCTCACAAAAAAATAAATATGAGATATGGAACTTTTAAAAATGTGAAAAAATAATCGGCTGCAATGGTTAGGATTAATGAGTGTATTAATTAAGATTTTAAAATATTATTTTAGGATAAAATACTATAATATTTTAAAATATTATTGAAAGACTATTTTCAATAAATTATGATCAAGACTTTATATAATTGTATTTTAATTGATTTATTATTAAAAATTACAAGATTTGAAAATATAAAATGAATTTATAAAATTATTAAAAAAGTATATCAATTTTAAAAAAATACAAGTAAATATCAAATTATTTTTTTAATTTTTTTTATATAATCAGATAATTTAAAAAATTAAACGGGGAAAAAATAATAAAGCCAACGATAACATATCATTTCCCTTTTAATAAATAAATAAATAAATAAAAATAATAATAATGCCGAAAGCATATAAAAAATGACTAAATAATAGAAACTAAATTTGATATGAAAATAAACTCTTCATTCTCAATTATAATATCAAAATAAAAAATATTCAATTCCTACCATAGAGTTTTCAAAATCCTTTTATAGGCTAATTCAAGACTAATTCATACGATAGAAGTATGGTTGGCAAAACGGGTCAACCCGACTCAACCCGACCCAACCCGTATTAAACCCGTAAAAAATGGGTCGGGTTAGGGTTGACCTGAAAAAATAAACGAGCCAGAAAATCCAACCCAGCCTCGGGTTAGGGATGACCTGAAAAAATAAACGAGCCAGAAAATCCAACCCAGCCTGACCCGAGCCGGATTAGGGTTGGCTCGCGGGTTGGCTAGATAATTAGCTCGCGAGTTAGCTCAGAAAAAAGTTTGCAGGTTGGCTCGAAATGATACCAGTGGGTTGGGCCGGAGTTGGCTAAAAAAAATTGATTTTTGTGGAACTAGTCTTATTTGTTCTCCAACACTGCATAAACCAAGTATGCCATGAAACAAGCTCCATAAGTCTGCACATTCACCATTGAATAACCAGACTTTGAACTTGACCATTTCGGCTTCAATTTCAGACATGGACTGTCCGTGTGGGCCGCTATCACCTGAAAACCATTACCAACGTTGTACCTTCAAGAAACAAACAAACAATTTTTTTTTATTTTCTTTGTTTACATCAAATAAAGATAGAAAAGAGATTATAAATTTATACAGCTAGTTATTACTTTTCTCCAACGAAAAAAAGCAACTGAACAAAGACATGTTATGGGTGAATAAGTAGCGTCCACCAGGCTTTAAGTCATGAACAGTTTTGGAG
>JAVKPL010006521.1:0-26622 GCA_032173675.1 Gastrolobium villosum | reverse complement strand
ACAACAGAGTATATGAGAAATAATCCTATACAGTGAGGAGTATATCGAAAGCTATTCTACTTTATACTCTAATACACCCCCTCAAACTCAGGATCTTTGAGGATGTAGAGCAAAATCAAAGATGCAGAGTTTGCTCCATAATTCTTCAAATCTGATGCCTGGAAGAGCTTTAGTTAGAGTGTCAGCCACCTGATCAGATGCAACAACCAACTCTTTTGCCAGAACTCTCTCTCGCACAAAGAAAATATCAAGCTCTATGTGTTTAGTGCGAGCATGAAGAATAGGATTATGGGAGAGAGCCACAATGCTCAAATTATCACAATAAACAACCGGTGTAGATATAGGTACCCGAAGCTCACATAAAAGGGATTGTAGCCATAAAATTTATGCACAAGTCAAAGCTAAGCTCCTGTATTCAGCTTCAGTACTAGATCTAGCAACCAAGGTTTGTTTCTTAGACCACCAAGAGACAAGATTTGGCCCCAAAAACAGACACGCACCTGATGTTGAACGCCTATCGTCAGGATCACTAGCCCAATCAGCATCACAATAGGCTGTGAGAGAAAAAGGACTGGAAGAAGGTGCAAATTGCAGTCTCAAACCGAAAGAAATGGTGCCTTTAAGTTAACGCAGAATACGTTTTACAATTTTCCAATGATCTAGTAGAGGCTGAGCCATAAATTGACATACTTTGTTAACAGCAAAGCTTATCTCAGGCCTAGTGATAGTGGCATATTGAAGAACTCCAACAATGGACCTGTAGTGATGAGGATCCTCATAGAAGTTAGAGCCATGCTTGGAGAGTTTACAACTAGAGGGCATAGGAGTTGCAATGCTGTTGGTAGCATCCATATTAGCTCGAGTTAGAAGATCACGTATGTACTTGGACTGATTGAGGAAGATAACACTAGATTCTGGTTTGTGGACTTGAACCCTAAGAAAGTAGTCCAGATTTCCTAAGTCTTTTAGAGCAAATGTGGAGTTGAGTTGAGAAACAATGTGCTGAATGTAAATTGAATCATTTCCAGTCACTATAATATCATCAACATACACAAGTATGTAAATGCTTCTACTTGCAGAATGATGAAAAAATAAAGAGGGATCACAACGGCTGGAAGTAAAGCCAAGATGCGAGAGAGAGAGAGTTTGAGTTTATCAAACCAGGCTCGGGGAGCTTGTTTGAGCCCATAAAGAGCTTTATTTAGCTTGCAAACTAGCTTCTTATCAGATGACTCAAAGCCTGGTGGCTGAACCATGTAAACATCTTCTGCCAAATCACCATTAAGGAAGGCATTATTGACATCTAATTGTCGAAGAGTCCAGCCATAAGTGAGAGCCAAGGTAAGCATGACTCTAATAGTGATAGGTCGAACCACAGGAGAAAAGGTCTCAGTATAGTCAAAACCAGCTTGTTGATGAAACCCTTTAGCAACCAGCCTTGCTTTTGTATTTATTGACACTGCCATCAGCATTTTCTTTGAGTTTGAAGACCCATTTACATCCAATTGCAGTCCTGTTAGATGGTAAAGGCACAAGATTCCAAGTATTGTTAGCTATAAGTGCAGTAAATCCAGTTTGCATGGCTGCTGTCCATTCTGGACTGGCAAGGGCTTGTTTGACCGTAGAAGGTTCAATGTGGCTTAGAAGAGCAATGGACCTAGCAAGAGTTTTTGATCGAGTAGTTATGGAGTGAGGAGAAGGTGGGCCAAGAGAGGAGGAGGGAACATATTCAGAGGTAGAAGAACTGGATGTAGGTGAAGAGGAAGAAAAACTGGATGTAGGTGAAGAGGAAGAAGAAAAAGATGGGGAAGGCAAAACAGGGGACATATCTGGAGACTCGGAAGAAATATGACCAAAACTGGTGTTGGAATCAGTGATGGAATTCAAATTGGACCTGAAACTAAAGTTAGAAGAATTGTTTGATGCACAAGGCACCAGATCAGACTGAACCAGTGGCTGCTGTGTGTTGCAATGGCAAAGCAGGAGAGAAAACTGAAGAAGATGGGGAATATTTGAAAGAGATAATAGGAATGGAGGACTGTCCAGCAGATTGCAAAGGAGTAGTATTCCAATGGGGATAAGGGAACCTATAGGCTATATTCATTGAACAACACATCCTTTGATATAAAAATTCTACCCTCTGAATTGTGGCATATGTATCCTTTATGACTAGAAGAATAACCCAAAAAGAGACATTCTTGATAACGAAACTCCAGTTTGTGTTTGTTATAAGGACGAAGGAAGGGAAAACAAGCACACCCAAAAGTTTTGAGGAATTGATAATCAGAAGTGGACTTGAATAATAAGGTATAAGGGACATTATGATTTAAGGCAGCAGTGGGAAGTCTATTAATGAGATAGACTGCTGAAGTGAAGGCAAAATCCCAAAATTTGAGTGGAAGTGAAGCATGAGACAGCATGGTAAGACCAGTCTCAACGATGTGTCTATGTTTTCTTTCAACACCACCACTTTGATGGTGTGTATGAGGACAAGCTAAATGATGTAATATACCATGAATTTTGAGATATTTTGAAAACACCTGAAACTCACCTCCCCAATCTATTTGTATGGCTTTTATAGGTAGATTAAATTGAGTTTTAATCATAGAATGGAATTGTTTGAAGACACTTAGAGCATCAGACTTCAGTTTTAAAGGATACATCCAAGTATACCTAGTGCTTGCATCAACAAATGAAATATAATAAGAGTAACCAGAGGTAGATTTTATAGGTGCGGGTCCCCAAAGATCATTGTATACCAGTTCAAAAGGAGTTTTATAAACAGTAGAAGAAGAAGAAAAGGGTAGGCGATGAGCTTTGCCAATGCAACACGAACTGCAGAAATCTGATACAGTTTTATTGCTGTATGGAATCTTACAAGTGGAAAGAACACCCTTTACAACTTCATTGTGTGGGTATCCTAGGCGACAATGCCACAAATGATACACAGAGTGAGGTTCACAACTAAGTGTATATCAGATACATTTTTACAAGGAGTTACAGCAGAATGAGAATGAGTACATTTCTCAAAAACAAAGTTATTACATTGAGACTGAAAAGAGGTACTAAACACTGGCTCTAATGCACAAGGCTTATCTTGAACAATATTGATTCCTAAAAAACAATATAGACCATCACGACCAACAGTTCCTTGGAGAAGAGTTTTATTGGACCCCTGCGATTTGACATAACACAGTGGGGTGAAATTCAAAGAACACATGATTATCTTGTGCAAATTTGCTCACACTAATCAGATTTTTAACAATTGAAGGAACATGAAGGAGATTTTTGAGCTGAAGTTGTGTGTGACAATCAATGGGTGAAATAAAAGTAGAGGAGCCTATAGCTTCTACGGTCAAACCTTGCCCGTTGCCAATTTGAACCTGGTCTGATCCAGTGAGTTGTTGACTTTGGACCAAATTGATTGGATTAGCTGCAATGTGATGTGAGGCTCCAGAATCTGGATACCATTCCAATAGATGAGTTGATTCTGGAGTAGGAAGAAGACCAAGCTGAACAACTAACATTGCTTGAGGCTGTGCTTGAGCGTTGGTAGGTCGAACATAATGAAATGACCTTGTTTCTTGAACGTTGGTAGGTCGAACATACTGAAACGACCTAGTTTGCTGTTGTTGTTGAGGAATAGCTCCAAAATACTGAGGAGTATATGAATTTGGTGGAGGATGAAGGGTAGGAACGAAGTCAGCATCAAACCTGTACCACATGAGTGGACATCATGTCCGAACTTGTAACAAAGCTGGCAGTAGACATTAGATCGAGTTCCACGTCCTCTACCACGATTATTTCTGCCATTGCTCCTTCCTCGACCACGATTCGAAGTGTTGGAGAGACCAGAAACTCCATAATCAACAGAAGAATCTCGCTGGTTCATGCTTTGTTTTTGGTTCGTTGGAACAGAGGCAAACAAAGCTTCTTTCTCTGGCATCTGTGACTGCACCTGCATGCGAGCAAGATTGACAGTGGCTGTATCAGTTAATAAAATCTCATTCTGCTTCAACAAGAGTTGTTCATGAGCCAACAGATCTATGGCCAAATCATCAAGTGAAGGCATTTTTTCTCTGCCAAGGACGCCGAGAACGAAAGAGTTATAATCAGCTGGTAAACCTTCGAGTACATATTCAATGTGATCCTCTTCTGATACAGGACTGTTTATCGCTTTGAGAGAGTGACAAAGAGACTTAATGCGTGATAGGAATTCTGAAATAGTTTTCGTTCCTTTCTTTATGGATCGTAACTCAGATCTCAACTGTCTCGCTTTAGATTTCATGATTCCGTGGAACAATTTGTGTATCTTCTCCCATGCTTCGTAAGAGTGGTGCACTCCTAAGATCTCATTCACTATAGACTCTGAAAGAGTGGAAAGAAGCCATCTAAGGAGCATTTGATCTTGTGTTAACCACTCCGTGTATTCTGGATTCACTTCGTCATTTGCTCGATTCTCTTCTGACGTGAGTTTGAGAGGAATCTTAGGATTTGCAAGGAAACGATGAAGCTGGTGAGATGTAATAATTGGATTTACGACCTGACTCCAAAAGAGAAAATTATTCTCTGTTAATTTGACAAAGATCTTGTAATTGAACAACGATGATGCTTTGTTCTCCATTGTTGAACTTCTTCGATTACTTTGATTACTTTGAGTGGATGATGTTGCGGAAGACATGGATTAAGCTCGAGATGGTTCAGGCCCTCAGAATGAGAGCGCTCTGATACCATAATAGAATTCAATGAACAGGAAGAAAGGAGAGAGAGATGATTCCATAGCTCTGATCTGAATGTATGTTATTGAAGAATGAATGAAAGATTAGTTAAAAGAGTGTGAGTTGAACTGTCTATTTAAAGAGCTTAAGGCTGAGTCAGCAACAGCTCAGCAACAGCACCAAAACTCTAACTAACTACAACAGAGTATATGAGAAATAATCCTATACAGTGAGGAGTATATTGAAAGCTATTCTACTTTATACTCTAATAACATGTTCGTGGTGTTTGGCAATACTGTGATTTGATTCAGACCAAAACAGCATAATGCTGTAAACATAGTGTTTAAAACTGGGCATGATTTAAAATTTAGTTTTTATTTGTTGACTAGAAAATGTCATTAAGGAATTGTGTTTTGGGGATTTTGTGTTTACCCCCACAATTTTAATTCTACAGTCATTTTATGAAACACCCCATTCTCTTTTTATTCATTTTATATGAGAAATTCTAATAAGTGCTCAGTGCAATACACCACATTAGTCAGATAAGGACATGCGACAGAACAATTAAATGTGGAGCTGTTGTGTGAAATGCACTTGTTGCACCTAAGAATGTCTCCCTAACTAGTGGGTCAGCATCTTGCTGAACCATCCTAGTGAAAGAAAGGAAGTTTGGTGTAATAGTTACTTTAATTTTTTAGAAATACATATATATATATAAATGCAATATGGAATGAGATGGCTAAGTGTATTCAAAATTTGGGAAGGAGGGTGTTGGGAGAAAGTAAAGGACATGGATTTCATACAAAGGAAACATGGTGGTGGAATGGAGAGGTGCAAGAGGCAATTAAACATAAGAACGAGTGCTTTAGATCTTTGCATAAAAGTGCCAGTGAAGAGAACTTGCAAAAGTTTAGATTGGCGAGAAAAAATGCAAAGAAAGCAGTGCGAGAAGCTAGGGGCAAGGTTTTCGACGAGTTGTATAAAAATCTTGGGAGCAAGGATGGTGAAAGAGGTATTTATAAACTTGCAAAGATAAGGGATAAGAAAAGTAAAGACCTCACCCAAGTTAGATGCATCAAGGATGAAAATCAAAAACTTCTGATGAGAGATGACGATGTAAATGAAAGATGGTTGAACTACTTTAACAAGCTGTTTAATGGGGATGGAGATACAAGCGAGGTGGACTTGGAGGACGCGTATGATGATATGAATAGAAGATTTGTACGCAGAATTAATACACATGAAGTTAAGAAGGCTTTAAAGAGGATGAAGACTAATAAAGCCTTGGGGCCTGATGGTGTCCCTATTGAAGTGTGGAGAGGCCTAGGGGATGTGGCAATAAAATGGTTGACCAATCTTTTCAATAAGATTTTTCTGACAAATAAGATGCCTGATGTTTGGAGGAAAAGTATGATTGTGCCTATCTACAAAAACAAGGGAGATATACAGAATTGTTCAAACTATAGAGGCATTAAGCTAATGAGCCATACTATGAAGTTGTGGGAGAGGGTTATTGAACATCGTTTGAGGAGAGATACCAAGGTTTCGGTAAATCAATTTGGATTTTTGCCAGGAAGATGTACCATGGAAGCCATTTTCTTGACGCGACCTTATGGAAAGATACCAAGAAAAGAAGAAGGACTTGCATATGGTGTTCATAGACCTTGAGAAAGCATACGATAGGGTTCAAAGGAAAGTTTTATGGTGGGTTCTGGAGAAGAAAAAGGTTCCATCAAACTATGTAAAGGCAATCCAGGATATGTATGATGGGGCTACTACATGTGTAAAAGCTTGTAACGGAACATCAAGTTATTTTCCTATCACGGTTGGTGTACACCAAGGGTCGGCTCTAAGTCCTTATCTTTTTGCCTTATTTATGGATGAACTAACAAAAGATATTCAAGAGGAAGTGCCATGGTGTATGCTTTTTGCAGACGATATTGTGCTTATTGATGAGAGCAAGGAGGGTGTTAATAGAAAACTTGAATTGTGGGGAAGCACATTGGAATCCAAAGGATTCACATTAAGTCGAAGCAAGACTGAGTATCTGAAGTGTGAGTTTTCTCTGGTACGAGATGGGGACCAAGAGCCCGTGCATTTAATTGGTCAAGAGGTACCCAAAAAAGATGCTTTTAAATACTTGGGCTCCATTTTACAAAAGGTGGAGAGATTGATGAGGATGTTAATCATAGAATCAGAGCAGGGTGGATGAAATGGCGCAGTGCATCTGGGTTTTTGTGTGACCGCAAAATCCCCCTTAAGTTAAAAGGAAAATTCTATAAAACGACAGTAAGACCGGCAATGCTATATGGAACGGAATGCTGGCCAGCACATAGGCAACATGAGCATAAGATGGGAGTAGCAGAGATGAGGATGTTAAGGTGGATGTGTGGTTACACAAAGATGGATAAGATAAGAAATGAAGATATTCGACGAAAGGTCGGAGTAGTACCGGTTGCCGAGAAGATGAGAGAACATAGATTGAGGTGGTTTGGGCACGTGATGAGAAGGCCCCTGGATGCTCCTGTAAGAACAGAAGTTTGTTACCAAGAGCTCAACACAAAAAGAGGCAGAGGTCGGCCTAAACTTACTTGAGGGAAGGTAGTAAAATAAGATTTAATAGAGTGGCATATAGATTGGCGGACGGTATGTCTTAGAACGGAAAGAAGAAAAGCTATAAGTATGGTGGAGGGTTAGACCCGTGGTTATTCCTATGTTCCAGATGGTCCCTTTTTAGTCCTTTTCCCCTTCATTTCCCCCACTTCTTCTCGTCCCTTTCTTTTTCACTTTTATTTATTTATATATACATATATATATATATATATATATATATATATTTATTATTATTTTTATTTTTATTTTATTTTTTTCAACAATTTTATATCTTTCATGTGGGTTCATCTACCACCGACCCCAATTAATTTGGGATAAAGGTGATGTTGATGTTGTATATATATATATATATATATATATATATATATATAATGCAAATATGTATGAAGTTATCTTATATATTTGTTTTCTGTTTTTCTTGTGCAGCGCACTATGCCTTTCACTTTGGATAATTCGTTTGAATCTTTCAAGTTTCTTCTCAGAAACCCATTAGAGTTAACAAGTCATCTGCAGGTCTCATTGTTGGCTTTGCTTGTGGAATACATTGAATGGGGTCCAAACAATGAAATTCCCATAAGAACTCCACCCATGTTGTACAAATACCTACAGTCATTCATTAAATTGTTAATGTTTTCGCAAATCAATGAGACAAGAGAATATGCATACAGGTTGGCCATGGCAGCTATGTTCAGTACTGGTGCCTTTGACAGGAACCTTCATGAGATAGAAGCATGGCTTTTATTTTTACCTGGTTATAACAGAAAAAAATCCCCCGTCAATATCTTGGAGGTGGATGTATTACAGAGTTTGACTTCATTTGTCATATCATTCTTGTGCGATGCTATTTCTACACTTGGGAATAATTTAGTCAAATATTGGAATATGCTTAAGAATTATGTCCATTGTTTGGAAGGTGGTAAAGGTAATTTCTTTGTATACATGGTCTAACTCTAAGTTACTTATATCATATGCTGATTTTTTTATGGTCATAATATCCAGTAATGGTCCTGTGTCATGGCATGTCTTGGGAAATGTTACTATCTGGTGTTGCCAAAATTTTGGGGAAAGTTACAGCTCTTTATTGCTGATCTAGTGCTTTTCATTGCAGATTTATCACCTGATTTTAGTCCTTTTATCATATGTGTGCTGGAGAAGTGTCTAAAGGTGATCCGACCTAAATCAGGAACCTGTTCGTTGCCTAAAAAATCAATGGTATTATTGTACACTTGCAATACAGTCAAGTATCTCCTGCAAACACAGGTACAGAATACATAATTGGACATTTTTGCTTAAGTCTGCTTGCAGATGGTGCACATCTAATGTTAGATCTGTTCTTCTGATAGGTCGGTGCTGAATTGTTATCTGCTTTAGTTAATGCAGACTTGACCGAGAGACTTGGTGGCAGCTATGAATACGATGAAGTCTTTCATGAGTGGAAGCCACTGAAGAATTTGTTGGACTTTGTGCAGAGCATATCACACAAACAAAATTGTTGCCTCTTCTCTATAAATGAAGAATCTGGCCCTTCTGATGGTTCTTTGGGGAGTGCACTTGGTGATGTAAATAAAGTAAGTAGTGGGGCTGGTCATGAGATGGCTGAAACAACCATAGCTTTCATATCCTCCCTTATAATGGAAGGTACTGATAAAATATTGATGGATCAGCCGTCACGTGTCATCATTTCACGTGACTTACTTGGAGTTCCTTTCTCGCTCTTGTCATCAGTATTTTTTCTTGATCATAGCATTCTTCTCCATGCATCTAGGCTGTGGCCTATAATGTTTTATGCTGGCTTGGATATGGCCGTATCAGATCTTGGTAGTGATAGTCAAAATGCTATTCCTGTTGGGACCTCTGATCTTACGTTGTATCCAGACTCCCTAACTTGTAACCAACTTTTAGATGCTTCTGAAGGTGATGCTGCTGCATTTAGTATCTTTCTAAAACAGGCACCTTTTCATGTGATATTTGCTGTAATGATGTGTATGAATGGCCCTTGTGTTTCAAAGCTATCTAAAATACAAGAGCTTTTGCTGCATAAATCATCCGAGTCCTTAAGTGATTGCGCCCTCCTTCTCAACCTGCGATGTGTTTTGTTCTGGACTCATCAGATTCAGTTATGTTATGAAATTAACCCATTAGCTGAAATTGAACAACTTTTGAATTTCTGTGTCATTCTTGTAAGGAACTTATTAGCTAAATTATTGGTTCCAGAAAGTGCTTCTGACTGGTCTATAAACTCTGCTTTTGGTTCTTCAAGCCATAAAATTCAAGAAGTGATTAAAACCATTTTTTGTCATCCTTCTGTTTTGATGTCATTATCCTTTTCTTTGGGAAATAGTCAGAACTTTGCAAATGACAATATAGGGAACGACTTCAGCATGCTAAATTTAATATCCAGAGAAGGGTTCCACAAATTTGGTAATCCAGTTTTAAATATATTGACAATGACTCTAGACTACATGTGGTCTTTATGTGGTGCTCACCTTTGTGCATCAAAAGCTCGAGATGTTGCTAATAATTTTGTGAAGGCTTTTAAAGGCCTTCAACAGAAGCTGTTTCAGGATATCAGAGATAGATTTGAACTGTGCTTGTGTGCTAAAGATATGATGCCTCTCCTTCCAACATTGTATGCTTTCCGCGCTTTGTTTCGTTTCGTATCCCCTTTTCAGCTCCTTGAATTAGTAGATTGGATATTTGGTAGAGTTGAGTTGGATGATTTGCCAACTAAGAAATCCTCTTTATCTGTTGGATGTTCCTTAGCTGCTGATGCTTTCAGCGCTTTGTCCATTTATTTTCAGCAGCCAACTGGAAACAGGGTACCATATGATTTATTTTGGGAGATTGGTGAAAAGAATATGAAAGCTGATATTTTTGAGCAGATCTACTGTGAAGTAGTTGACTTTTCAGTAAGTTTTGAAATAGATTGTGCTGATAGGTGCTTGCTTGAAGCTGTCAATGCTTTGTATAAGCAGAAACATATGCAACAAGAAGCTTTTCATCCTTTGCTGTTGGTCATGTGGAAAATTATAATGGTTACCCCGGTGAAAGTGCTTTCTCATTGTATATTCAAGATCAATGCGACAAAGGCTAAATTCTTGCATATTCTCACTGAACTGAGCTCTCTGCATTCATCAATCTTTGGACATTTATTTTTGGGTATAGTGAATGGAAGTTTACATCATGATTTTGGTATGACAGGACATGCCTTTGATCTTACTCTTTCAGAAGATCAGTTTATGCTGCTTTTACCAGCCGCTTTGTCATACTTGAGCTTAATTTCTGAGAGACTTGGGGAGCAGAATCACAAATATTTTAAAAATTTACCTTACTTTTATTCAAAGATTCTTTTAAAAGGTTTTAGTCAGTGGAAGAGCTTTTTGTCAAAAGACATATTTGAGGAAGATTATGGAGAATTCTTTCCGTCATCTCTGCAACAACTTCTCTATCTTATTGATTGTAGTCTTCTTGGAAAATCAATTCAGATGTTGCAGTATCACTTTGCTCTTAATGGAGATTCAATGAAAGTGAAGAAGCAACTAAATCTCTTTAAATCCATTTGCACGAAATATGCTTCTCTTGATGAGCTGATGGACTGTGATAGTCAAGCTATTGATAGGTATTCTCTGCACCAGTCTTTGAACATCATTAATCGTGTTGTTGCAAAGATATCACTTTGTAAAATATTGTTGTTCCATAAAGAAACAGGTGGGGATTTCAAAGAGGTTGCTGTAGAAATGCAAAACAAACTGGTGGCATCCAGGATTCATTTCATAAACATTTTGGTCGAAATTTGGCAGTTTATTGTTAAGAAATTTTCTGTTGCCTCTGATGAATCTGGAACTGGAAAAGGCACAAACATTTCATTGCTATATAATCACTTGGAAGTCTTTGTGTTAAAAAGTATTCTTGAATTGGCTGTTGAGATGCAAAGTGATCTTATTCATTTGCAATCTGTTCCTTTCCTTGAGCAATTATTCAGATCTGCTCTTCTATATAGGTTTGGTGATCCTACAACAATAAAAACCCTCCAAGTTATATTAACTCAGCTTAATGAGGGTAAGCAAACATATGATTTACATCTTCGGTTGTTACTTGCTCACTCTCAGTTTGCCCCCACTCTCCATTCAGTGCGCAAACCAGCGGGTTCCTTTTTGAAGCCTGTATCCAGCATTCTGAAATGTCTTGTCATTCCTTCTCTCAAACATTATGAAAATGATGAGAAGCACAAAGAGCAAACAACTGAGCTCTCTAGGGGACCATTGGAAATTTTTAAATTGCTTTGGATACTCTTGTGGACAAAGGCTTGTCAAACTGGTTTAGATTCTGGAAACGATGTTGGCATAAATTTAAAAGAACTGCATGCACTACTATGTCATTCTTATGGGGCAACAGTCAGTCCGATTGATTTCATGATATACAATCTGATGCAAGAAATTGAGTCCAAAAGTGGATCATGGTCTCGGAATGTGGAGTTTGATTCAGAAGTAATTGAAGAATGGTCCAGAAGCCGACATAAAGATAACTTTCCAATTGACCCTGACATATGTGTGTCAACCGTTCTTTATTTTCCCTATGACAGAAGTATCTCTGATAGGCTACCATCTGTAAATAAGATTGAACCAGATATTGTCAGGAAAAAGGTTGAGCCATGTGTTTAAGTTACCTACCTTAAGCAATGTTTCCTGTTTATAGTTTTGTACTAGTTTTAGTTTTTCCGTCATAATTTTAACTAACTATTTAAAGTCCTTTACAGATGCTTTCTTCCCAAGTTGAAGTTCGAGAATGTTATGATCCTGTATTTATCTTGCGTTTCTCAATTCATAGCCTATCAAAGGCGTATATAGAGCCTGTGGAGTTTGCTGGGTCAGGTTTGCTTGCAATTGCATTTGTTGGAATGTCTTCGCCTGATCAGGGGATAAGAAGATTAGCTTATGGTACCCTTGATAAATTTAAGAATGCAGTAGAGGTTGGTAATCAGTTTCAGTTTATGCATATTGCTTCCTTTTCATCATATAACATTTCATTTCGGTAATCCCAGATTTATTTTTTTGTGTTTTAAGATTGAGTTATTATTATTATTATATATTCATATACATATATATATATATATATATATTTTTTCCCCACTTGCTTCCTTTTGCTTCCTTTTCCCATATTGCTTCCTTTTCCCCCACTTCTTCTTGTCCCTTTCTTTTTCACTTTTATTTATTTATATATTCATATACATATATATATATATATATATATATATATATATTTTATTATTATTATTATTATTATTATTATTATTTTTTTTCTTTAGTTTTTACTTTATTTTTTTATTTTTATTTTTTTTTTATTTTTTTTATTTTTTTTTATTTATATATATATATATTTTTATTTATCAAAAAGCTTTTTATATCTTCATGGAATAATTTGATTTGTTGATTTGGTGATTGAAAATTTATTTATTCGTATGTGTGTGTGCAAAAAGCTACTTATGGAATAATCTGATATATATGTGTGTGTCCGCATATATTCCTTGTTGAAAGATTGTGGTTAATTAACAATCTTAATGCCTTACAGAAATGCCCAAAGAAGAAGGATGTTGTGGGACTTCGGCTTCTATTAAATTCTGTTCAAAATAGTGTAGAAGAGCCATGGCAAAGAATTCCATCAGTTATTGCTCTTTTTGCTGCCGAGGCATCTTGTGTATTGTTAGATTCGTCACATGATCATTATGCAGCTATAAGTACATTGTTGATACACTCTTCTAAGTTGAATATGAGGGTATATATCTATGGTCTTGAAATTTTCTTTCACAATCTGTTGACTTTTTTTTTACTGATTTACATAAAATCTTTTGCTTCGTGATGAAGAATAACTCTTATGTTCCATTTACTTCAATTGTGTAGGCTATACCCCTGTTTGATAACTTTTTTTGGAGTACATCTGTCAATTTTAAAGCAGAAAGGCTTTGGATGCTTCGGCTAGTATATTCTGGGCTTAACACGGATGATGATGCCATGATATATATCAGGAACTCTATCCTTGAGGGTCTAATGAGCTTTTATGTCTGTCCTCTTTCAGATGTTGAGTCAAAGGACCTTATTCTTGAGGTAATGATACATTCTTAAAGTACCCCACCCCACCTTTCGGTCTATCATATTGCTTTAACTTTTAGTGTTGGACTAGTATATCTTCATCTTTTGGTATGCTTTGATGAAAATTACCAAGATTGTGTTTCTTCCCAGCTTCATCTATTCATCTTTTAACTTGGTTTTCAAATTGTGATTGAATCGTGAATCAGAATGCCAATTTTTTGAATTGTTGGATTGAATTGAATCGAGTATTCGAGTCATAAATTGTACAATTTACAACACAAATATAGGTCTAAATTTACGTTTTGTATTATAAGTTATATACTAATTTTTTGAATTATTAGAAGTTAAATATTTCATCCCATAGCAGAGGCACTGAGGCAGCATAAAAAATTATGTTTTGATGATTCTAGCAATCTTCCCTAACCATCAGCATCAAGTAGCAGAATGCATTGCACACTGCCAAAGAGCCATGAACTTTTTACTTCTTAAACCTCTAAACAACATTTCAGATGCTATACCTTCTGCCAAAAAACTTTGAGATACTGTTCCAATCTATATGGATGCATCACAAAATTCGTTGTAGATGGAGTACTAGTTGTCAAGCGACTGGACAGTGTAAAAATTGATGGTTTCTAGTCTCAGAAACAAAAAAGTCTCAGAAACAAAAACAAGTGACGAATGGGAGGGGTTTAAAGCCTTAATCCTAGACTCGCCCCGAACAGGATTGCCTCCATTAGAGGATACTTTTGGTTTATCCAAAAAATATTTGGGAAAGAGAAGTTTTTAGGTTTGTGAACCTGCAAGGTACTTGTAAGTTTATAGCACTAGGTAGTAATTAATTTCTAGCTTGTCCACTGTCCACCTTTCAAGCTTATTGGGTATTGACATTGGAGGGCATACCTCAATCACATTGTCTATTCTTTCATTAGGACATTATGCTGCTCCTTGGTCTATTTGGCGAGAGGGGGTGGTGAACCTTTCACAAGAGTCTATATAAGAAGAAATAGGAGGAATGGGCATGGTAAGATGGATCAAGAGGAGCACACAGATGGGGGCAGATTCAGAGGAAAAGAAAGAGTTGGGCTGGGTCCAGATGGAGACAACAAGGAGCTGAGCCCAAACATACAGCTGAAGGCAACAGGGGTCCAGGGGCAGAATGGAGAAAGCAATGTCCTAGTGTGCAACAAACATCAAGATGACTCAGCATAACGGTTTGTTGGTGAGCAAGGAATGCGCGAGGTGACATGGGGTGGGTTGTTAGAAGAGAGAGAGAAAGAAAATAAAAGTTATAAGAAGGGGAAGAGGTAGTGGAGGTAGTTAAGTTTTTTGTTAAGAAATTGGGTATAGTGTGAGAGAGGGGGACGGTGAGTCCTCATGGAAGTTAGTTTGGCAATGTGTGCCTTAATCATTTGAGTCTTTGATTTGTAATTTCCTTTGTAAGGTGTCTCACGAGGGTTGAACCAAAGATAATTCAATTACGTATTATTCAGCATTTACTTGTTCTTTAAAATTCTGTGAACTTATTGCTGTGGAAATTGTTTGGTAATTGTGAGTTTCATCAATTGGTATCAAAGCTCCCGGTCCTTGGAGCAGTGGATGGTAGTGACGAGAATGGAAAATAGAGTAGAGACGATTGAGAGGAGAACGACCCAAGTAGAAGGGTTGATGCAGGAGATGACGACGGAAATGCGTCAATTCCGTGAAGTGTTCACGGCGTATATGAATCGAGAGAATGAGAGGGTCAGAGGAGGAGGGAACGATGGTGCAGGAGGGGAGAACAGAGGAGGCCGACCTGGTGGTAACGGAAGAGACGATGATCGAATGAGACGTCTGGAGGTGCCTTTCTTCACCGGAGAAGATCCGTATGGTTGGATCTATAGGGCGGAACGATACTTCCGGCTCAACCAGATTGGACCGGAGGAGCAAGTGGAGGCGGCTTCCATTTGCATGGAGGGAAGAGCGCTGAACTGGTTCCAATGGTGGGAGGCGCGAAACCCAAACGTGGATTGGGGACAACTGCGAATAGCTCTGTTGCAGCGGTTCCACACCTCCACATCAGGGAATCCTTACGAAAGCTTGATGTGCCTTCGACAAACTGGAACGGTAACCGAATACCGTGAGAATTTTGAGATGTTGGCGGTCCCGTTAAGAGGAGCGGATGAGGAAGTGATGAAGGCTGCGTTCCTAAATGGCCTGAAGGAGGAGATTCGCGCGGAGGTACGAATCCAACCGGCGACGAACATGGAAGGGATAATGGCGCTGGCTCAACGGATCGAAGAAAAAGATATGGTGATGGCTAAGGGAGCAGGTCCTGTAGCCCGAAATGGGCTTCCCATTAGTGGGCTGGGAAATGGGTTTCGTTCGAGGCCTGCCCTGATGACCCGAAATGGGAACCAATTTGGAGCCCAAATAGGAGGCAATCTGGGAGGAGTCGCTAATGGGCCAGCCCAAAACCAACAAGGGCCCAATTCGAATATTAATAGGGGATAGGGGTCACAAGGGACTGGAACCCTAGGATCAGGGACGGCGGGGAGGACCGAAGGACAGGGATCGACGACTGGAGGAAATGGAAGTGGTAGTGACAATCGGTCACGGTTTCGACGACTGAGCGCAGAGGAGATTGCTGAACGGCGGCGCCGGAATGTGTGCTTCAAGTGTGATGCTCCGTACACGTTCGATCATGTCTGTGCAAATCAACATATGCATGTGATGTTGATCGATGTGAACGACGAAGGGGACGCAGCAGCAGAGGAGGCGATCGCGACAGCCATGGAAAACGAGGATGAGACCATGCGGCTGAGTGTTCACAGCATTGTGGGTGTGTCTTCAAATCGATCCTTGATAGTTTGGGGGAAAATCGGAAGCCAAAGGGTGATGGTTCTGATAGATTCGGGAGCATCGCATAATTTCATCGATGCTCGGATGGCCAAAGAGCTGATGCTGACGGTGGAGGACACCAACGGGCAGATGGTGGAGGTAGGTGACGGTCACCGGATCCAGAACAAAGGGGTTTGCCGCCAGGTGACGCTTGATTTTCCTAATATGTCTGTGGTGCAAAATTTCTATCTCTTTCCTTTGACGGGGGTTGATGTTATCTTGGGGTTCGAATGGTTGATGGGGCTGGGCGAGATCCGAGCTAACTTCAAAGAACTGAGTCTCAAAATACCGACCAGCACTGGAATGGTCGAGATAAAGGGAGAACCAACACTAACCAGAAGCATGGTTTCCTATAAGAAGATGGGGAGGACATGGAAGAAGGCAGAAGAAAAATATTATGTTCATCTAAGCTTGATGCAACAAGGTGATGAGGACCAGAAAGGAGTGTCAATGGAAGTTGATCAACTTTTACAACAGTATCAGGATCTCTTCCAACCACTGACAACATTGCCACCCAGCCGTGAGTGTGACCACAAGATCAACTTGATTGAGGGAGCTGTTCCTCCAAACATCAGGCCGTATCGTTATCCTCATTATCACAAGGGGGAAATAGAGAAGTTTGTCAACGAGATGCTGCTATCCGGAATGATCAGACCGAGTACTAGCCCTTTCTCGAGTCCATTGATTTTGGTTAAAAAAAAAGACGGGAGCTGGCGATTCTGTGTTGATTACAGGGCTTTAAATCGGGTAACCATTACTAACAAATTCCCTATGCTTGTTATTGATGAATTGTTGAATGAATTGTATGGAGCTGTGGTTTTTTCTAAATTAGATTTAAAGTCCGGGTACAACCAAATTCGGATGAAGGTGGAGGATATTGCGAAAACGGCATTTCGCACTCACGAGGGGCATTATGAGTATCTAGTAATGCCATTTGGGCTTAAAAATGCCCCATCCACTTTCCAGGCTTTAATGAATGAAATATTCAGGCCATTTTTGAGAAAATTCGTTCTTGTTTTCTTTGATGACATTCTTGTATACAGCAAGGACAAAACCAAACATGTGCAGCATCTAACTCAAGTGCTGGAGGCTCTAAGAAAACACAAATTGACTGCCAATCTGAAGAAGTGCAGTTTTGAAGAGGAGGAATTAGAATATCTGGGGCATATAATCAGTAAAGAAGGAGTGAAGGCTGACCCCAAGAAGGTAGAAGCTATGCGTTCATGGCCTAAACCAAAGAATGTGAAAGGAGTCAGGGGGTTCCTTGGAATCACGGGATATTATCGGAGATTTGTCAAGGAATATGGGCTGATTGCAAGGCCTTTAACACAGCTGTTAAAAAAAGATAATTTCCACTGGGGAAAAGAGGCGGATGAGGCATTTGAGCAGCTGAAACAAGCATTACTTGAACTTCCGACGCTGGCTTTACCCAACTTTGACAAACCGCTGGTGATAGAGACGGATGCTTCTGGGTTAGGCATTGGGGCTGTTTTGATGCAAGATTCTATTCCTATAGCATTCCTCAGCCAAGCGTTCTCTGATAATGAACGGCATTTGTCAGTATATGAACAAGAATTGAAAGCTATTGTATGTGCAGTGCAAAAATGGAGACACTATTTGTTGGGCAAGAAATTTATTGTCCGCACGGATCAAAAGAGCCTTAAGTATCTCATGGAACAAAGAGTGATGCCCGAAAGACAACAGAAATTGGTGGTGAAATTGTTAGGTTTCGACTTTGATATTCAATATAGACCTGGAAGAGAAAACAAGGCAGCCGATGCTCTCTCCTGGGTCATGGAGTTCAGAGAGTTATCTTTGATAACCAGTCCAAGCCTCCAATCAATAACTGCAGAGGTGGAAGCAGACAAATCCATTCAACAAACTATAGTAGAAGTTCTGCAAAACCCCCAATCTCATCCAGGGTACTCGGTCAGTAGAGGGAGTTTGTGGTTTAAGGGTCGTCTGGTGATTCCGTCTAATTCCTCCCATATCTCCAATTTGCTGCACGAATTTCATTCCACTCCTTGGGGAGGACATTCTGGTGAGCTCCGCACTTTTAAGAGGATTGCTGCATTATTTTTTTGGAAGGGTATGAGAAGGGCAGTGGCCAACTTTGTGATGGCTTGTCACGTTTGTCAACAACAGAAATATTCTCAATTGGCTCCTGCTGGCCTGCTTCAGCCACTACCAATTCCGGATCAGGTTTGGGAGGACATTTCCATGGATTTTGTAGGAGGATTACCAAAATCACATGGCATGGATACTATCTTGGTTGTGGTGGATAGACTTACAAAATATGCTCACTTTGTTACCTTAGCTCATCCTTTTACTGCACAGGAAATAGCTTCATTGTTTGTGAAGGAGATCATTAGGCTGCATGGTTTCCCTAAAACGATTGTTTCTGATAGAGACAGGATCTTTGTTAGTAGTTTTTGGAGAGAAATTTGTCGATTGGCAGGCACATATTTGAAGTTTAGTTCAGCTTACCATCCTCAAACGGATGGTCAAACCGAAGTGGTGAATCGGACGTTGGAAACTTACTTGCGGTGTTTTGCAGGGCAACACCCCAAGAGCTGGGTGAAGTGGATTCCATGGGCGGAGTTCTGGTTCAACACTTCTTTTAACCGTTCAACGCAGATGACTCCGTTCAAAGCACTATATGGGCGTGACCCTCCATTGTTAATTCACTTTGGAGAAAGTCACTCTAAGCTAGAGGCTGTAGATCAGTTGCTGCAGCAGAGAGATGCTCTGTTGACCGAATTAAAACAGCATCTTTGCCATGCACAAGCACGTATGAAGCTGCAAGCTGATACCCACCGACGTGAAGTGGAGTTTCAGGTAGGTGATAAGGTATTTTTGAAGCTCCAACCATATAAGATGAAGTCTTTGGCACATCATGTCAACCACAAACTAAGTCCTAGATTTTATGGACCTTTTGAAATTCTGAGAAAGGTGGGAAGGGTAGCATATCAGTTACAACTCCCTGCTCATGCTAAGTTACATTCTGTTTTTCATGTGTCTCAACTCAAAAAAGCCATTAACCCAGCCATACCAGTGCTAGATTTTCCCAGAAATCTGACAGGGAACTTGGAGCTTGAAGTTCAGCCAGGGGCAGTGTTGGCCTCACGCAAGTTGTTGAATGGTCAAGTAGAAATTCTGGTAAAGTGGAAAGATCTCCCTGACTGTGAAAACTCTTGGGAGAATCTCCAATCTTTTCAGGATCAATTTCCCTATTTTAACCTTGCGGACAAGGTTAATCTTGGAGAGGGTGGTATTGGTGAACCTTTCACAAGAGTCTATATAAGAAGAAATAGGAGGGATGGGCATGGTAAGATGGATCAAGAGGAGCACATAGATGGGGGCAGATTCAGAGGAAAAGAAAGAGTTGGGCTGGGTCCAGATGGAGAAAACAAGGAGCTGAGCCCAAACATACAGCTGAAGGCAACAGGGGTCCAGGGGCAGAATGGAGAAAGCAATGTCCTAGTGTGCAACAAACATCAAGATGACTCAGCATAACGGTTTGTTGGTGAGCAAGGAATGCGCGAGGTGACATGGGGTGGGTTGTTAGAAGAGAGAGAGAAAGAAAATAAAAGTTATAAGAAGGGGAAGAGGTAGTGGAGGTAGTTAAGTTTTTTGTTAAGAAATTGGGTGTAGTGAGAGGGGGACTGTGAGTCCTCATGGAAGTTAGTTTGGCAATGTGTGCCTTAATCGTTTGAGTCTTTGATTTGTAATTTCCTTTGAAAGGTGCCTCACGAGGGTTGAACCAAAGATAATTCAATTACGTATTATTCAGCATTTACTTGTTCTTTAAAATTCTGTGAACTTATTGCTGTGGAAATTGTTTGGTAATTGTGAGTTTCATCATCGTTTATTAATCATTTGGCCAGTTGGTGATTTTAAAATTAATTAAAGCTGGTGTGGGCCCTATATTTCTTTATGACATTATCAATATATCCTCTGGGTGGGTGAAATGCCAAAATACTTAAGAAATTTTCTATCTGACAACCATAAGATCAATAATGTTCCATGGTAGTGAAGATGATAAAAACTCACCAAGGGTGGTTTGGTCGTGTGAGAAGAACACCAATAGAGGCTCCAGTAAGAAAAGCGGATCAATGGATGATAGTTCAATTGAAAGGGTTGTATGAAGACATAAGGAATCATTAGGAGAAACCATTAGAAAAAACATTGCTCTAAATGGTTTTGCTGAAAATTTGGTTTTCGATAAAGCTCAATGGTGTTGGCAGATCCATTTAGCCAAATCCACTTAGTGGGGTATGGCTTAGTTGCTGTTGTTGGAGCATGTTGGGGATGGCATTGGCATGTTGGTTCAAGTCTAGGACGTTCTACAAACTACTCAAATTCCTCTGCATTGGCCCACACTTATTGGCTTTCCATGCTTCCTGCTGCCACTTTTGCTGCAGGTAGTTTACATGTGGTCACATCTTTCAGACTGCCTATGAGGAATCAAATCCCCTGCTACCTCCCGTTTCATTCTAAAATTCACCTTAGTAACCTTAGGGTGCGTAACAACTAACAAAATATATGCAAGCTGAATGATAGACTCAAATAATCCTTAAGGCAAAATTAACGGAGAGCAAGTTCAACTGATAACATTCAACAATGGAAACTATGAAGTCCAGTACACAACAGCAAGATGCTTGTGGAATGAAAGGAAGTTACAGCAATAAGCTTGTGGAATATGAAGGAAAATACAGCAAAACAGAAAATACAGCAAGATGCTCTGTGTCTCTCAGGCCCAGTCCCAAGTTCCAGAAAATGCCCAAGCCTTTCCCATGCCATTCACACTTCCTTTAATTACCATCAGGTTCCATGCTGTTATTGTGTTGCAGAATTGCTGACTCAGCAGGTGTTCATATTCTCCTGTGCTTGTTCCTAGAGTACACCTGAACAGTTAGGGATTTAGATGATTGGACTGTATCACTGAACCTTTTTTCTTTAAGAGAAAAATGATCTAATATGTGCTATAGGGCGGTTAAGGGAAGGAGGTTGGACATCTTTTATACATTTATGGAATGGAAAATGCTATGTAGCTGAAGTATATGAAGCATGGATACAGGTATGGCTATCAGATAAGACAATGATACCCAACAGAGATATGACATTTCTTAAAAACTAGGATACTGATATGACAAGACATGGGCTGACACATAAAAATTTATGTATGTCTTCCCAAAAGCCACCTATTATTCAATGGCTAAAGATAAGACTTACTATGTCACATCTTCTGGATATCCCTTTCTTCTAACTACTTATGCCTGTACCAGTACCATAATGGAACTGATATAATATATTTTAAGAACATAATATGATAAGATAAACTCCAGGAAATGGTGCAAGGTCTCTGCAGAGAAAGATAGAAGATGTTGAAAAAGTGCAGTCTTTGTGCATGACGGTAGATATTCAGAGGGTTGATGGCTTATTCATTGCATAAATTTAGCTTGCCTGCTGTTTCTCTTTATGATTTTCTGGTGGATTTATTTTTGTCCCTTCTTTTTCCTCTTCTTTCATGGGGAAGTTATCATGGGGAACCATTTGGACCAATGCATGGTTGTTTTTAATCTTAATCATGGTATTGAATCATGGTTGTTTCTAATCTGCTCTTGGTCTGTTAGAAGCTCTCCTTTTTTTTATTGACTTATACTGTCTCGTGAGGTCTATCTCTCTTCAATCTTCAACATAATTATTGTTTGTATGCAATATGGTGAAATCCAGGTTTTAACTGTGGGGAAGCTGCTAACTTTGGAACTCCACAATGGCTTAGAGTAGCTAAGGAAGCTGCGGTTCGTAGAGCTGCAATGAACTATCTTCCCATGCTTTCCCATCAGCAACTTCTTTACTTGCTTACCATGTCTTTTATTTCAAGGTGAGCTAAGCTTGCACAACACACCTTGTATACATTGTCACTGCTCTATCGAGGTTATATGCCGTTATTTTCCTTTCAAATATTTTTTACTTACCAATAAAAAATGGTGATAGTCAATTTAAACTATTTCTGATTGGTGATTTTTTGGTTAATTACAGCATCAATTATGTTTAATGACATGGGTTGACTAGTAGGGTAAATAGGCAAGACTATTTGTGAACCCTGCATTTTGACCTGCCTTTTAAGCTGAACTAGTTATGTAAGTGTTGTGATTTCGGCAAGTATACCGATCGTTTCAAGTAATAAAAGTGTGAGTAGAGTATCGTCCCACGAGGATTAATGCACCAAATACTATTTTCGTTATTCCCTTTAATTTGGACAAATCAATTTGTGTAGAAGAGTGATTTTGAAAGACAAAATAAAAAAAATTAATTATAATTAATAATAAATTCAGATTAAGAATAAAGATGAGTAAAGATGAATTAAGATCTTAATAACTAAACTGTAGCTAGGAATTATTTCACCTCAGATCCTCCTAGAGTTGTTTAATTCAATTTCAATATTAAATTATCTCAGATATTTCAAACAATTCATCTTATAAAAATAGTTGGTTAAATCCTAATGTCTTAGCGACTTTAACCCTTTACTCTAATTAGAATCCTAATATCTTAGTGATTCCTCTTAAAATAAGCATTAGACACAATGAATTATGAAGTCTACAACTCAAGCAAACCTATGTCTAGATCATGCAAGAATTGGTGTTTTATCCCTGTCGGGATTAAAACCCCAATATGTCTATTGTGAGCCCTAACCCTCAAATCCCTATAAGAGTAATCAATTCATACAAGGATATAGAAATTCTTACAAGGTAAAACACAAATAACTAAAATAATTTATTAAAGAAACTAAATTAAATCACAATTAGGATTCACATCGGATCCATAATTCTAACTACAAAAGAAACTTAGCCAAACATAGTTGGCTTAAACAAAATAAAATAATAAAAATAAAAAGAAGAAGAAGAATCAATGTTGCTCAATCTCCTTCAAGCTTCTCTCTTTCTGAAAATCTCCATCTCTCGCTCTTGTCTCCTTCTCTCTCTGAATGTGCTAGCCTCCTTTGTATTTGAAAGAGTTGCCTTTTATAGTGATGAAACCATATCTTTTAATTTTCCATAACATCTTCAATGGAATATTCACTAGAATCTCTAATCATATTTTTAATCAAATCCTTAAAATCTTCCCTTTTATATTTAATTGAAATTTTTTCCTTAAAAATATTCAAAGAAAGATTCAATAAGATCTTCAATGATTCATAAATCCAAAGTAAATCCACTTGAGCTCTCCAATTTATCTCTTTATTGAGCTGAAAATTACTGCAAAATATAAGAATTTTTAAAATATTACACACTTTAATTATTCTCATAACTTTTAATTATTTTTCAATCAATTTCATGTTCATATTAATCCTTAATATATAATAAATTGGAGACTCATCAAAAAGTCCTTTGCTATTACCCTCACTGCATTCAAAATAGAGATGTTTGGGGCTTTATCAACTTATATTAAACATTAATATAAGACTGCATTGTGAGAGATATTTTAGATTAAAAATGGGATACTTATTTGGTTCAATATAGTCCTTAAAAAAAAATTCTGTGGGCTTTTAGATTGTATAAATCTGTCTACATTTCCTGGTTTTCTATCTTAAATATTGTTCTAACATTGACAGGCATTATTGTATCGTGCATTGTGCTTTTATCTAAGAAGTGTCGAGTGGGTAACTAATTATGTTTTCATTCCTCCTGGTGATATGTTTGATTTTATAGAGTGCCAAGAACATTATTACCTGGTGTGCGTAGTTCTCGTCTGAGAGACCGTCAGAAAGAAGAAAGAGAGTTTTTAGTAAAACAGGCTTTTATAGAAGATATGCTGCAGGAAAACAAGCTGCTATCAATTCTTCTTGGAAAGAAAGAGACTAAACAAGCGGTTTTATGGAATGCTGATTTACTACCAGATTCCAGCAAATATTGTCAATTGCCTGATTTAGCTACTACTACTGGAACTTCTACAGCATACATGTCGAATATTAGTTCTGCAGATAAGAGTAGTCATAATCTGCTTGATGAGATGAGTTTGTACATGGAGGATATGACTGATTTATATCTTGATGGTGATGACCTTCCATGTCACTTCCAAACTGATTCAGGAGCATTGGCTTGTGTGGGTTGTGGAATCCTTGGTTTTCCATTTATGACTGTGATACAACCATCTGAGAAATTGATAATGGATCATCTAGTTCAAGATTCCTCTCTGAACTCTGCTGCCTCCCTTCAGAGCTCAGTCTCAAGTAATGCCTTCATACTTTGTCCTATCACCTGGTTTTATTCTTTTTATCGCATCTCTTTGACCAATAAAATCTCTCCCTTACTCTTTTTGATCCAATTATCTCTCTTAGACGCTATCTTCTCTTAAAATACTGTAACAAATATGTAGTTTTTTATTTGTTTATTTTATTTTATTTTTGCATTATGGGGTAAAATTGAACTGGTCAACCACTATGGATGTGGCAGACGTAGAAAAGTTATAATTTCTAGAATTACTATGATGTTATTCTTTAAATTCAAATATTCTAAGTTCCTAGATCAAGTAGAATATTAATATTATTGAGGAAATTGTGTTGTGGATCTCGTACAACTTGCTAAAAATTTATGTTGAACATTTGAGATAGCCCTGTACTTTGCCACGCAGATGGTATTTTAAACTGCTGAAATTAGTTGCTATGTGTTAGAAATATAAAACCATTAATGTGGCTTCTCCTAACAATTTAAGCTTTTGGATTGAATTGGTTGCTTTACTTGGTATTTTGGCCTCTGTGACCAAGTGCTCACGAGTTCGATCCTTGCTTGCTGCCCCCCTATTCTATTAGTAAATATTTAAAAATTGTGAAGTTTCTTAGCCTAGGTAGGTAGGTGTGTGTATTCTCTACCTTTCAAGTCCAATGAACTCTTGTATAAGAGGACATGTTAAAAAAATCTAAAACTATTAATGTGGTTTTCACCTAATAGTTTAAGCTTTTGGGTTGAATTGGTTGTTTTACAGTGTGTGATCTATTCTTCAGGGGATCTTTCTGTTTCTGAACTTTCTTTAGCAAAGGAGTCGCCTGATCAATCAATAAAGAAGTGCAATCCTTCCAGTAAATTTTTGAGGCCAAGGATTTTCTGCCTGGAGCATGCTGTTCAGATAGTGGAGATGTTGCAGTGCAAAGGTGGAGCCAATGTGCTTATAATTTGCCATTCAGGTTTGTTTGCAGATTACAATTTTTTTTTTATTATCATTCTGTTAGAAGTCGGGTAGAATAAAATATCAAGTTGCTAGGGATGTATGACTTTCTCTGCTTTGTGTACCTTTCAACTTCTGTTTAGTTAGGAAAGCATGTGGCTCTTTCTTTTGTATCACAATCTGACCAGAGTTTCAGCTATTTAGGGTTTAATACAGACAGATTACACAAGTCAGCTGTTAATAATATATAATTTTTGTTATGCTTCAGTTTACATCAATTTGTTATCGGTTATAGACATGCAACTCTGGTATACTCAAGAAAAAATGACCAGCAAAGATCTATATTTCAAATATTTATTATAAATCTTTTTTCTTACTTTTACTCATGCATTTTTGTAGACTATCAGAAAATAAAGGCACATGCTGGGGCAGTTGCAGAAGAGATACATAGTGCTTTTGGTTATAACGAGGTTCCATTAGATACTGCTTCCTCAGAAAATTTGACTCTGATAGATATGGCAATTGATGGTGAAGAACATGATGAGTGTGAAGACTGGACATCTAAATTAGGCATTAACCTACGCTATTGTGTCAACGCAAGAAATATCTCTCCATCTAAACAAGTTCCTTGGACACTAGAATTAGGGATGCTGTTCTATGATAAACGTCCTGGTTCAGAATATTCATCTTTAAATTGGCAGTCACGGAGATCTCGGTCCAAAAGGCTAAATCATTTAGCTCAGATGGTTCAGAGAAAGAAGGATGATCAGTTGGAGGGAAGGACAGATGGTTCCACTACTAAAAAGAAGCTAATTCAATATTCAAGAAGGAAGTTCAAGTCAAAGCAAAGTTGTTTCTCTGTAGCAAGCATGGTCCATGAATTCCAAGAAAAGTCCAAAAATGTGTCAGCTGTCTTGAGTGGGGATCATGATGATTGTGTTTCTGAAAAAGAGCCTGACACTGAGACTTTCAGGAGTAATTGTGAATTGTCATGTGTCTCTGCTTCTACTGCAATGTCTCCTATGCATCATGAAATCCAGATTGCGGAGTTGCCCACTAGTGTGAGCTTGAACAATGCTACTTCACAACATCCAAATTCCATTCCTGATCCTATTTTAATGATTGAAAAAGTTGGGGCAGAGATTAATGATTTAACACTT